>BLSH010460227.1:1157305-1182527 GCA_018402905.1 Glandirana rugosa | reverse complement strand
CTGCTTGCTGTGGGGGCACTCAACAGGAGGGAGGGGCCAGGAGCACAGAAGAGGGACCTGAGAAGAGGAGGATCTGGGCTGCTCTGTGCAAAACTATTACACACAGCAGGTTAGTAATGTTTGTTATTTAAAAAAAACTTTACAATCACTTTAAATTAGTAAAACAAAATACATACTTTTTGGACTAATAGAGTTCCCTCTGCCTCTACCTTCATTCAGTTATAATTTTTATACACATTAAATTTGGCTAGAATATATAAAAGAAAGATTCATTTTTCTTTAACATACATTTTAACTGAATATTGTGTCTCCCTCAATTCTGTTAACCCTCACCGCACTGGAAGATTATGGTGGTAGGAGTGGGGGGGAGATCGGAAGAGGAAGATTTCAACCAAAGCAGGAGACCGTAGCACAAGAGACACATCACACTCATAATTAGTAACGTCCAATGTACTGATTTTTTTGTACTAAACTTAGCCTTTAACCCATTCATTAAAAAAGTAAATAAAGACACTACACAAGTTTTTGACAATTCCTTTGTTAAAAAATCAAAAACAATGTCCCTCGATGTAGATCCATCTTCAATCACGCCGCCTCTTGTACCGCCAGACCAAGAATAGAAAAAAAAACGGTTGGCCTCGTCGAAGGCTCCCCGCTGACTGCTTGCTCCTTCGTCTGACATTTCTTAAATGGCTAGAGGTGGAGTCACCCGATGACATCAACTGGTGACACCGCCCTCTTGTGATGTCATGATATGGAATTCAGTAGAAAATGAATAAACAAAACAATATTGAACAATACTAAACTAATTCTGAAACAAATCAACAAAATGAAATTAGTAACATAACAAATCTATCTGAAATTAAACAAATTTTTCCTGCACATGTCTAATACAGCTTAACTGTAGGTAAAATGAATATCTCCTAAATGTGCACTGTGACCTCATCGACCTCATGGGCTCTGAAGGAACAGCATACCCGTGCCGTTGCTTCAGAGCTGTGTGCCACAGCCAAGTGATATCATCGCGGCTTGTCCAGTCCGACTGCTGAAGTCCCCGAAACTGGAAAGGAAGACTGCGTGAAGACAGAAGCCTCTGCAGCACTAACAGTACACTGCCAGAGGGCTTTGTTTTAAGGAAAGTCTTGCCTTGCAGGTGGAAACTTTTTTTTTTTTTTATTAAAGAGTTTACTACTGCTTTAATACACCAGTAAATGTATTTAAATGTAAACCGTGCAGGGACCTGAATTTAACCTGGTAATAGCCTCTTGCAGTCCCTGTATAGCAGGGCTGGAGCGTGAGAAAGGAAAAAAGTAGATAGTGAGATGAGAGAGATGAGCTGTGCTGCTTCTCCATTTACTGTTCAATCACAGACTGGGGTAGGCCCAGGGTGACCTTGACTCAGAGCTAGTAGGACAAGTAATGCCAACTATCAGACTGAAGACACCTAGCAACAGAAAAAAAGTACCGCAGGGGAAATCTCTGAATTGAAAGTGAATATTGAAGCTGAATTATTTTTATCTTTTAATAGGCTAGTCATTTTTATGTTGTTATTTTTGGCTGGAGCTGTAATTATAATGTATCTATACAGTATGTAAGTTTACCCTCTGGGAAAATGTTTTTGCCACATTCAGCTCTTTTGTAATAATAATGTCCTATCTTATTCAAAATTAGGTGGCAACCTATTCACTGATAAAAGCACCTATACAATCATGTTAGTGTATCTAAGAAAATATGCATATAATTGAAACCAAATAGAATTCTGTGTTTATGTACATTATTCATTTAGGCTCGATTCACATTTATGCATGTTTCTTTTGAGCGTTTCTACAGTGCTTTTTGCGTATGTTTAACCGTGATTTTACTGCGATTTGCATTTGCGGTTGCTAAGAAGCAGGCTGGGAAGCCGGCTGCTGCTTCCTGAACAACCAATGAGTCATCAGCTGTCAGCGGGGTTCCCCGCTGAAAGCTAAATGTAAAAATAAAGAAAAAAAAGAATTGCCTGCAAAAACAAATTGTGAAAAAAATAGTGTGGGGATCTCCACTAGTTCCATACCAGGCCCTTTGGGTTTGGTATGGATTTGAAGGGATCACTCCCACGCCAAAATGTAACTAAAATGGCATAGGGTCCCCCCAAACTCTGTACTAGACCCTTATCCAAGCATGCAGCCTGGCAGGTCAGGAAAGGGAAGGGACGAGCAAGGGCCCCTCCCCCCAAACCATGCCAACAACTGGCCAGTGATTGTGGGGGTCTGTGGATGGGGGACTTATCAGAATCCGGAAGCCCCCTTTAACACGGGGGCCCCCATATCTCAGCTCCCTATGTGAATGAGTATGGGGTACATTGCACCCCTACCCATTCACCAAAAAAGTAGTGAATTGTGACAAAAGGCAATAGACAGTTTTTGACAAGTCCTTTATTAAAAATGTCTTCTTCTTCCTCCGTCTTCTTCTTCCCCCAGTTCTTCCTCCGGCTTTCTTCTTCTTTCTCTGGTGTTTTTCTTCCTCCGATGTTGCGATGGGGTGGATGATGTCATTCAGAGACCCTGTCCCCTTGTGGCATCACTGCCCAGGGCATGATGGGTCAGTGTCGTCACAAGGGGCGGGGTCTCTAGATGACGCCATCCGATGGCCACTCCCCATAGTTATATATGAACTGTGCGACATTGAAGTGGACAGATCGGTGTGGCGAGTGCTGGAGGAGGGCTACTTTTTTCATCTTCAGCGGGTCGGCGGCAAAGGAAGAAGAACACAGGAGAAAGAAGACCAATAGAAAGATGGAGACCAGAGAAAGAAGAAGGAGACAAAAGGAAGAAGAAGACCGGAGGAAGAAGCGGGGGGAGAAGAAGACTGGAGGAAGAAGCAGGGGAAGAAGACATTTTTAATAAAAAAAAAACTGTCTGTTGTCTTTTGCCACACTACACTACTTTTTTTGGTGAATGGGTAGGGGTACATACTCATTCACATAGGAGGCAGGATCTGGGGGCCCCCTTGTTAAAGGGAACTTCTGGATTCTGATAAGCCCCCCACCCGCAGATCCCCACAACCACTGGCCAGGGTTGTGGGGAAGAGGCCCTTGTCCCTATCAACATGTTGAGGGCATGCGGCCTGGTATGATTCAGGAAGGGGGTGCTCGCACATCCCCTCCCTTTCCCGACCTACTGGGCTGCATGCTCAGATAAGGGTCTGGTAAGGATTTTGGGGGACCCCATGGCCTTTTTTCAATTTTGGCATGGGGGGGTGTCCCCTCCAAATCCATACCAGGCCAAGGTTTGGGTATGGTTTTGGGGGGGCACGTCGTTTTTCTCGTGAATTTTTTTAGCTGGCAAATTTTTATTTACATTCAGCTGTCAGCAGGAAAGCCACCTGACAGCTGATGATTCATCATTTGTTAAGGACACGGTGGCCGGCTTCCCGGCCCACTCCGTAGTAACCAGTTATATACAGTGAATGTAAAGCCCCAAAAAAACCCACACAAATCTCAAAAATGCAAATCGCGGCAAAATCGCTTTAAAATCACGGTAAAAACACAGTACTTGCATTATGGATGGGGGTCTATTGAAGTCTATTACATGCAAAACACTGTATTTTGCGGGAAAAAAAGTCCCTGACCCTGTCCCTGCATTGATGTGAACGTGTTCCACAGGAAAGCATGTTAAAAAAAAATGAAATATGTTTCTGCAAGAAGCATGAAAAAAAGCATTAGTGTGAATGGAGCCTTATATACTGTTGACAAATTTTTACTGGCCCTTACAGATTATGTATATCAGGTGTTGGAGGCTACAACTACCTGATTTCCAGGATTGGTGATAATACCAGGGCAGGCGCAAAAGTAACAAAAAAACACAAGGGGCATAACTTTCCTTCAATGTGTTCCTTGTGCTTCTGTGGCCTGAAATACCAGAAATCTTCTTCCTCTGGTGCCCCCCCCCCATCCCTGCCAATGTAATCTTCCAGTGTGGCAGGGGTTAACAAAACTAAGGGAGCTCTGAAAGGCACTCAATAAGAGTGCCAAACTATGCCTGTCCTTTCTGCCTAGATCTTCCATTCATTAAAGCAGTAGCTACAGCTTCTATGACTGAAAAATAATTTCTGAATGGAATACGGGCAGATGATTATAAGGTCCAGCTCCTCCAGTAAAAGATCATGTTTCATTGTTTCATTGAGGAAGCTCTGGTAAGGCTTCTATGAATGGAGGAGCCGGGTGGAAAGGGCAGGATAAGTCAGGCCCTTTTGATGAGTTTTTATTTTCTTATTTGATAAGTAAACTTAGGCTTTAAATAGCTAATTTTTGCTCTGGAAGTAAAAACAGTACCAGCAATAGGAAGATGACATTCTTTAGTTCTGGACAGGAGCCTCAGCTGAGATAGGTACTGTGGCAACCTCAAATCTCGCTGTTGTCATCAGAATGTGACAACTCTCTCAGCCTCTCCCTGTGTATAGAATTTCCAGCTTGTGGGACAAGCATGTGAGTACCAGAAGACTGATCATTACTGAGGTTGGGTAATTCCTCAGCTAAACTTTTACAGACACAGTAGCTACCATTACACGTTTTAAAAGAAACACATGTAGCACCCTGGTCTTAAACAGGGCTGCTAACAAATTTAGCTGTGCTAGGTGGTAACTAGCCTGGCTAATTATTAGGGGATCCACTGACTTTACCATAAGCCTTGGTCTGGTGTAGTTCCTCTCTTCTATCACAAGGTGGCATTGCTGCCTCTGACATTAAAATGATGGATTACAGATAGCACCGGTTATGAATAGATATGTTATCTCAGCCAATCAGCAGGGGTTTCCTTTGGTCCCAGAGCATGCTGGGGTAGACTATTAATTTGGGAGGAGTCAGGTGATCAGGTTTCTTAGCCACTTGTAATAGAAGAAATAGCCAGCAACCCAAAGCTTCTTCTTATAAAGATTTATTAAGCACAGTAGCAGTGTACAATCCACATAATGCTAACGCGTTTTGGCCGGAGCCTTCCTCCTTAGCCACCCGGGCGGCTGCCTGGGTGGACGTGTGCTTGCATTGTTCCAGATTGCTAGGCCAGAAGCCTGAGGCCTATCCGGAAGCACCTGGCTGCTAGGCCTGTCTGAGACCTATCCAGGAATCCAAGTAGCAGCGTGGGGTTAGGCTTCAAGTCGGGAGCTAACCAAGTTGCGGAGGTTTTGCCTGTGGGAGAACCGGATCGTGTGCTAACGGTAAAGGAGAAGCAGTTGCCACAAAGGGATGACCACTTCTGTTACCAGAGGCAGGTTTAGAGGATGGAGGCCTGAAGAAGTACTAGAGCAGCCCTTTCACTAGCCGGGGATGGTGAAGAAGTGGGAAAGCTTCAGTAGTCCCACCGGGGAGCCCAGCTGGACAGCGTGGGTGCCACCTGAAGATAAGTACAGCAGGTAGCTGTGAGTAAAGCCAGGGACCCAGCGGGACAGCATGAGAGACGCTTGAGTGATCTACAGTGGGATACTGTGACATTTCAGTGAAGATCTACACACCGAGTTACTGTGAGTTACATGTGCAGAACTACAATATTCATATAACATCTGGGTAACAGTGACCATAACATGATTTCATTTAATGTAAGCTGCAAGAAACAAACACATATGGGAAAGATAAAAACACTTAATTTTAAGAGAGCAATTTTTACAAGGATGAGGGCTGCTCTCCAGGACTTAGACTGGGAGGGAATTTTGGCATCGATTTACACAGAACAGAAATGAGAATTTTTCAAAAAACTGTACGCAAACTCACTGTAAAGTATATTCCCATGGGCAATACGTTTAAAAGTCTAAAAATAAAACCTATGTGGCTCACGGCCAAAGTTAAACAAGTTATAAATGACAAGAAAAGAGCATTTAAAAAATATAAAAATGAGGGAACACTATCATCTTTTAAATGTTACAAAGAATATAACAGAATATGTAAAAAGGAAACCAAACACGCAAAAATTCAAAATGAAAGACAGATTGCAAAAGATAGTAAGACAAACCCCAAAAAATTCCTCAAATATATTAATAGTAAAAAGGTCAGGTCTAAGCATGTATGCCCTTTACAAAATAATCTATAGTGTGCGTGACTGGGGACAAAGAAAAGGCAAACGTATTAAATACATTCTTCAGCTCTGTGTATACAAAGAAGCATGGGGGAGCCCATGTCCACGATGGGGGTGGTAGTGACACAGCCACAAATGATCCACAGTGGCTAAAAAGTGAAATGGTCCAGAAGTATTTAGACAGAATAAAGGTAGATAAATCACCAGGACCAGATAACATTCATCCACGGATCCTAAAGGAATTGAGCTCTGTAATTTCAAAGCCATTGCATCTAATTTTTAGGGACTCCTTAATGACTGGAATAGTACCACTGGATTGGCGTAGGGCCAATGTGGTGCCCATATTTAAAAAGGGATCAAAGTCTTTACCGAGTAACTATAGACCTGTTAGTTTAACTTCTATGGTTGGGAAGATACTGGAGAGTTTAATAAAAGACCACATAGATGAGTTCTTGTTGGAAAAAAATGTTTTAAGCAAGAGACAGCATGGATTCATGAAAGACAGAAGTTGTCAAACAAACCTGATTTCTTTTTATGAGGAGGTAAGTAAAACCTTGGACAGAGGGGTGGCTGTGGACGTGGTATACTTGGATTTTGCGAAAGCGTTTGACACAGTTCCCCACACACGGCTAATGTGTAAGGTAAAGTCTACAGGCTTGGAAAGATCAGTTTGTAAATGAATAGAAAACTGTCTAAAAGACCGAATTCAGAGAGTAGTGGTTAATGATTCTTACTCTGAATGGTCTAAGGTTATCAGTGGTGTACCCCAAGGTTCAGTGTTGGGACCCTTACTTTTCAATATATTTATAAATGATATAGGGTCTGGGATTAAAAGTACTATTTCAGTGTTTGCAGATGACACCAAGCTATGCAGTGGAATAACGTCCTTACAGGATGTCTCCAACTTACAAGCAGACCTCAATGCACTGTCTAATTGGGTGACTATGTGGCAAATGAGGTTTAATATTGATAAATGTAAAGTTATGCATTTGGGGGCTAAGAATATGCATGCATCGTACATACTAGGGGGAGTACAACTGGGGGAATCCATACTGGAGAAGGATCTGGGGGTTTTGGTAGATCATAAGGTTAATAATGGCATGCAATGCCAAGCTGCGGTTTCCAAAGCAAGCAAAATCCTTTCTTGTATTAAGAGAGGTATGGACTCCAGAGATAGAGACATCATTTTGCCCCTGTACATATCATTAGTAAGACCTCATCTGGAATATGCAGTTCAGTTTTGGGCACCAATTCTCAAAAAGGATATCGGGGAACTGGAGAAAGTGCAAAGAAGGGCAACCAAACTAATAAGAGGCATGGAGGAGCTCAGCTATGAGGAAAGATTAGAGGAACTGAATGTATTCTCTCTTGAGAAGAGTAGATTAAGGGGGGATATGATCAACTTGTACAAATACATAAGTGGTCCATATAGTGAACTTGGTGTGGAGTTATTTACTTTAAGGTCATCACAAAGGACAAGGGGGCACTCTTTACGTCTAGAGGAAAAAATATTTCATCTACAAATACGGAAAGGTTTCTTCACAGTTAGAACTGTGAAAATGTGGAATAGACTCCCTCCAGAGGTGGTTTTGGCCAGCACGGTAGATTGCTTTAAAAAAGGCCTGGATTCTTTACTTAATGTAAATAATATAACTGGGTACTAACATTTTTTAGGTAAAGTTGATCCAGGGTGAATCCGATTGCCTCTTGGGGGATCAGGAAGGATTTTTTTCCCCACTATAGCAAATTGGATCATGCTTTGCTGGGGTTTTTTGCCTTCCTCTGGATCAACTGTGGGTGAAGGATTGTATAAGGGATTGTATGTTTATATATACTTTTTCTATTTTTTTTTTTGTTTTGCAGTTGCCTAAGGCTGTCCTGGCCCTAACCCTCTCTCCCCCAGTTCTTGTTAAAAGACAATACATCTCTTTTTTGTTCATTTCAAAAGTGACTGGGCCCAATCATTCCACCTTGCACTACACCCTTCATGCCTAGTAACCTGCACCCTGAGGAGGAACGTCAGATGCTCCTGACTCTGGAGGTCACCAACAGGCCTCTAGAGGGCGGGGGCATCGCTACACATACTATTCATGGCATCTGCTGTGTGATTCTGACCTTTATGAAATGTCTATGCACTCGCTGTCATGCCAGATAGAGAGGTAACAGATTTTAAAATGTGTTAGCTTTCCTCAAAGAGGCTTCTTCTGATTAGAGTATTTATGCATATTTTCCTTAGCAGATGTAATGGGTCTCATTTGTCTTCTGGGCATAGACATGTTTGGTACCTACTTTATATTGTATCAGGATTTATGGAATATGAAGAGATTTTGATCCTGGTAGTGGACTATTTTATTGGTGATTTTATGAAAGCTATTAGCAGGCTCTGACCTAATGGTGATTTACAATACCCAATTATGACCAAGATGCATCAGAAGCTGTTGAGAGCTCTGTTAAATGATTTGTAACATTGCAGTTTTATAACAGGACTTAATTTGAAGTCTTTTGAGGCTTTGCAATCCCTGTCTAAGTCCTTGGTAACTTAATGTGCTCGAACTGGTTGGTTTTTGGAGGCATGTTATATAAAATGTGTTAGCTCTCTGCCTAGCCCTAGAGATATAACATGAAAATCTAATTATTTAGTCACAAATTGACAAATGAGCATGGTACTGGGTTCTGTATGAATCCCCAAGGAAGGTTGCATGGAAGGAATTGAAAATTCCTTTCCAACATGAGTGACTTCTGCTGGTTTTGCTTGCTGGACATTCCAGTCTCATTGTCGTGGGTACTTCACTTCTTGTGTTGTATGGCAAAATTGTTGGAGAATCAAACTCCAGCAGAGTAGATTGTCTTTCCTCCCAGCAACAAAGTTAACTGTGAACAGTGATCACTGCGAAGCTGCGCTATAAAGAGTTCCTGCTTCTGCAGCACCCACTTACTCACAAGACATTCTTTGTTGATGGTGGTTTATGCTAATTCTCAGGAGAATCATTTCCTAGTCAGATAAAGAATGGGATGTTTCTCTTCTGACTGATCCACCTGGCTGAGGACTGCACCTAAGCCACGAGTAGATGCATATTTTTTCAAAAGTTGAAATCTACAGCCTGTAGCTCAGGGGCACTGGCCAGTGCCTCCTTGAAGGCCTTCTCATGCTCTGACTTCCAGGACACCAGCTTAGGTAGTTCCTTCCTGGTTAAGTCCAAGGTTTTAGCTAAGGTACTGTAGTTACACACAAATTTCTTAAAGTAGCTGGCTATCCCCAAGAATGACATAGCCTGCTTTTTGGTTTAAGGGGTAGGCCAACAATTACGGCCTGGACCTTATCTGTCTCAGTGTGCCTGCTCTTACCTGCTGTCTCATCGGCCCTGGGCCTGGGGTAGGTAACAGCAGTAGTAAAGGCATTCAGCTTTTTGGGAACCAGGTGGGACTTCTGAATGACCCCTCACTGCATCATTTCATAAATATTTTTTCATGTCTGCCTTTACCGTCAGTGGAAACAGCAGGGTGACTGTTAGATGGGAGGGTTTGTCCACCCTGTGGACTGCAAGATACGTCTTCCTGATTTCCTTGATATATGGATGCAGTGTGCCACATGCACCTCCAGTAGTTGAGGTTTCTGTGTTGAAGAGAGGTGTGAATCAATCCTGAGGCCTTTTCCCACTCCCTTAGTATCAGCTAACAAGTCTAACAGTGCAGCTGCATAATGGCATTACATATACTGTTCTTTCATAATGTGCCTTTAGTATGTTGAAAGTTTTCGGTCTTTTGTCTCCTTCTCCTAAATTTACCACATAAATAATATCATTCAGATGTTCTGTTGTTGAATATGGCCCTTTCCATGTTGCTTCTAGTTTATTCTGCTACATAGGGAGTAAACCCTATACCTTCTGACCCACACTGCACATCTTCAGGCTCTCCTGATGAGAGCCTATATAAGGCTGGACAAAAGCTGTAGTCCGTGATGGCTGAGGAGCTCTGCAGGAAATCCTACTCTCACAAAGATTCCCAGAAAAAACATTAGCAGCTTTGTCCACCCTAAAGGATGTATAGTGCTACAGTCTCTAGTTACCGGGTTGCATTGTTCACTACTGTCAAGATATACCTTTTGACCTAAACCACTGAGGATGGCTAGTAGCCCAAACATATCTACTGCTATGTTTTAAAAAGTTTTAGTGGAGCCCTGTGGCGAACATTTTCTGGCTTGCCAGCCAATGGCGGGTAACACAGGACTGACAGTAGTTAGCTATGTTGGTGAGCAAGTTAGGCCAGAAAAGTTATGTATCACTTGGGCCCTGGTCTTAGTCATTCTCAAGTGACCTGCTAGGGGAATTGCATGTGTTGCTTAATCGGCTGTGTACAGTGAACTGCCTTTTAACCATTTCTGTCTCACTACCTTTGGTCGATAGTTCTTCTTTGTACAACTTTCCATTGCCCCAGTAAACCTTTAGTTTGCCTTTCTCAGTGAGAGAGCTGGAGGCTAGACTTGGGTCAGTCTGCAGTGCTTGATCAATCTAACTGTCCTGTGGCAAACAAGGTTAGCAACTGAGGCTCATCAATGGCTGAGCCCACTGTGCCACAGGAAGGAAACAGGCTATGAGTACCATGCTTGGCTCGGCAGCCTTTGCAGCACTACAAGTGATCACAAACACATGAGATCCAGCAGTTACATTTTCAGTACCAGGCATACATTATTGGTTAACTGTGCATACAAGGTGGTCTCCTCTCTTTCCATGAAGAACTATGCATTTCCACTCACATTCCTTCTCCCTCTGTCTATTCCCAAGTTTGCCAGATGTCACAACCACATAATTACACTGTACCTTTGTACATCCCGAGGGTCTAGTTAGTAGATCTGGTTGTCATCAAGACCAGCATCCTCCAGATCTGTGCCTAGCAAAACCAGTGTGGGAATCTTGTCTGAGGCCCCAACCTCTCTTATCCCACTCCTCCCAGCCCACGGTGCTTCCCTGTGCCGAAGGGAATATAAATTCTCATTCTGATGCTGTTGCTGGAGCTTAGCCATCTCCAATACATGACAACAGGCAGCTACCCTCTGTGTAGCCTCTCTCAGTCTGACACTTAAGAAACTGTAGGTATGCCAAAGGATCCATAGCTACTATGCATTGCAGTGCTTCCTTCAGCTTATGAGGATCGATGTTGGGTACAGAGAGCCCAGTAAAGGCAAGCTCATGCTGTGGACCAGAGGACACGTTTGTTGGTCGATTAGGTTCAGTCAGCTGGGCTGTGGCAAAACCACTTGTACCTGTGCCTGGACATCTGCCTCATGTAACTCACAAATCATTTCCTCCTTTGATTGCCACATTTTTCAGTCAGCCTTGCGTGGCACACATTTATCAGATGGTTTTTGCCCATTATTTTGTACTTTACTAGACCATGCATGCTTGCAAATACAGGACAAAAAGAAAAAGAAAGGATTAGGAGGCAACTGTTGCTGTATGTCTCTCTGTATATAAAGAATATTAACTCCACAGCTTATCAGAACTGTTTCCAATGAGGTTAAAGGGGTTGTTAAGGCTGATATGAATTCCTGTCAGCCCCTCTGCAATAAGAAGATATACTATACAGTGTGTGTTCTTTTTTT
Source organism: Glandirana rugosa (assembly GCA_018402905.1). Taxonomy (NCBI): domain Eukaryota; kingdom Metazoa; phylum Chordata; class Amphibia; order Anura; family Ranidae; genus Glandirana; species Glandirana rugosa. The sequence goes on along the minus strand of BLSH010460227.1, from coordinate 1,170,884 downwards.
AAATTCAGTAGCTAAATACAATTTTTTATATCACCTATGTGTGGTCCCATGACTGCCCGCTGCTCTCTCTCCTCCCAATGTACGGACTATACTGGGAAGGGCTGAATTTCCCCTCTGACATCAGCCAGGCGGTCACGTGGCCGCAAATCGGCAATGTGAACAAAGGCATTTAGCTGCAAAATTAAAAAAAAAAAAAAACACTGTCTGGTACAAATTCTTATTGCAGAGGGGTTGGCAGGAATTTGCAGTAACTTCTTAGGGGGGGGGGGGCGGGGAGGAGAGGCGAGGGGTGGGAAGCGGAGGAGATCATGTTTTCACTGCTGACTATGGAACTGACAGGAAGAGGGAGGGAGAGGAGGAGGGAGATGTAGAGACGCACAGGGGGAAGCTGTTATGACGAAGGCACGTAAACTGACCACACTTTCATGACTCAGCAGCCATGATAAATGTGGTCAGCTCACAGAGGGGAAGTCAGAACCTGGCAGGATCAACCAGCTACTGTAGAAGACAGAAAGGGACAATTGAAAAGTCAAAAGCACTATGCTACAGCTTGTACCCTAAAGGGCCAGGAGCATGTTTTTTTTTGGGGGGGGGGAGGTAACAATCACTTCAAAGACAATAACTGCCACCACAAGTTTAAATGGAAATTCACTGTTCATAGCATCTGACCTTTTAGAAATGTCTGTGACACTCACTGCCAAGCAATAACACTGCAAATCCAAGATAACAGAGTGCAAAGTATGTCAGCTTTCTTCAAAGAGGCAAGGATTCTTTAATTTCTAATTAGAGCATTTAGAGAATCCATGTAGCAATTTTTAAAATTTTGTTTTAATGTAAAGAAAGACATTGCAAGACAATATTTACAAAAAAAGAAATTACAAAATGGACAACAGCAGCAGTAAAGTAAATGGCATTTCAAAGTGAAAAATATTTAGTAAAGTTCACCTGGTCCTTGGTTACAAGTGTTCAATGCGCTGCAGAGTAAATCCAATTTGATGGGTTAAGGCCCCCGTCTCTTATGATTGATCCTTCACAACCCTTCTTGATTTAATTTGAAAATGAGAACTACAGCTGCCAATTTCCGCAGCTTATTGTAGACCATCTAGTAGGTGTCATTTAGTCAACCCCCTCCCAATAAAGAGAGCTGAAGTGTGTAACGTAGGAGTGCTGAAGTATTTTATCATATTGTAGTATATACTCTCTCAATGCCAGTCTTTCCAACTATATTATTATCTCCAGATGACCATGTTTGAAATTTGAACAACCAACGTACTATTGAATAGAATTAAATTACAATTTAATAGACAGCAAATATGACATTGATATTATGCATATTCTCCTCAGGAGACGTAATGTTTTCAGTCTGTCTTCTGGAGATTAAAATGGGGGAGGGGGCGTTTGTGCTATCTCATAAAATATATGTACAAGACAATGGTCCTGTAAACAAAGAATGAATCAATCCCAATGAAGGTGGTAAATATCAATATATAAATAAAGTGCTCCACTTGTGCGCTTCATAGAAGGTTCTTTCACTAAGAAGCAGCTAGACTTTGTAAAGAGTTCTTAGTATCTGGTAAGAGGCGATTTTACTTCTCTTGGTGGAGCACAATTGGAAGATCACCTGAAGCACAGGATTTCTATGACGCGTACAAGTGGAGCACTTATATTTATATATATATTTTTCTCACCTTCATTGGGACTGATTCCTTCTTCTCTCTTTTTTTATTGCTATATGGATTTCATGAATTATGGGACTATTGTTTTGTACATTAATATCATATTTGTATATTCATTTCATATTTGTCATTCTAATTCACTTGTGAATTATGTATTTCATATGTTTATGAATTATATAAAGCACTGGATCTGTGAGCAGATTCCCTGTTGATTGGGATGGAATCCGCCCCATGTGAAAGGGGCCTTAAAGTGTTTTTACTGCTTGTTCAGAATATGTACATACTTTAGTGTGCATATTCTGGATACAGGTTAAAATTTACTATAAGCAAATGTAAAAATAAATGCACACAAACTATAAAATTAAACACATCCATAAGTGTTTTTTTTTTAGAAAAGAAACTTACCTTTTCTCCCCAACCAGGCATTGCTCATGTTATAAACTAGAATTTGCAAGGACCATAAGGACTAGTAGAAATGTGTGCACATTGTAAAGAACATTATTTCATGGCTTGATACAGTCTGTAATTGACAAATATGTTACAATTATAGTTAGTTGTGGACTTATCCTGGTTCAGTAGAACTTGGAACTGTGTTGACATGTCTGTTCATGGGGTGAACTACAGAGTTTCCATTAGACAATATATTTTCTTTCTGCAAAGTTCTTTGTAAAGTGTGGATACGGGCACATCATGTTTTGGTAACTATTGTGGATTAGTTATTAAACAAGGAAGACAAATGGCTTGAAAAGTCAGATCTTGTAGTTTTGTGTAACACACTGCATTGTTACTGATTGCAGATTATAAAACAGCCACAAGATGGCAGTACTTTGCAGTTTAGTGGTCACAGAAACGAATACAGCATGCTAAGAATGCTGGCATTTGTATGCTGCGGGCAGGACTTTTCTATTCAGATAAGCTGTGAGAGAACTACAAATCCCATGTTTATGAGAAACAGAGGTTGGAGCATATAAAAAGGAAAGCCCATATAAAAAGGAAAGCCCGGGAACCTGATGGGGAGGAGAGGAGAAGACTGGGTAAGAGACAGGATGTGTGAGAGGCTGATTCAGGAGACCACAGGTCAGAAAATATTGAACTGGAGAGCAGAAAAGAGGATTGCTGATCATACAGAGAGGCAGGATAGTCGATCCTGCAGGAAGACGGATTAGTCATCACCATAGGCACCACTACATCTACAGGAGGGCATCAAGACAGGGGGCCCCCAGAAGAAAGGCCATTGTTGCACACCGCTACCATAAAGGACTGGGTAAGAGGGTTGCCAATCCATATTACACTGCTACTTGGTACAAGCTCACTTGTTATTATTACTAGTTGCTCAAGTTCAAGATTTCCACAGCACAGATTGCCACATAGAGACACAGGCTCCGTAGCCCAATCATTGCTGCACCATATCCACATTAGCCATTCATTGAAGTACTGCATGCAGCATATAATTCATAATGCCTTCTGTTGCTTGATTAGACAGGGACTGTGAATGTATATTACCTCAGGCCTATTCCGTCCAATAAAGCCACAAGTTACACAAGACAAGTTCTACACTTAAAGGGACACCTCACTGCTAAAATCCGCCCTTACCTTTCATCAGTTTGAATAACTTCTTGACATATTTAAAGTGACTTCCCAGCTTATCCCCTTTATTAAAAGGGAACTCTGCCTGATGTGTTATCATCTTTGGGGAAGTGTCATCTTTTTATCAAACAAAGCAACTACACCTCCAATGTGCCCTAACGTAAAGAGCTCCATTAAGCCAACAGAATAGTTTTCCCCTCATCTAGTGATAGGTTCTATATGGGATATGTTTTTCTTTCTTGCCAAAACCCTCAAAGAATGAGAACTGGTTCTGATTACTGAGAGCCCACAAGCGAGTTAGCCTAACATCCTTTGTTCTCTCCTTTTCTAATCCTTGTTTGGGGCATATTCTTTCTCAGTTAGAGGGCTACATTTAAACTGAGTCCTGCAGGACAATTGGGTCTATTTAACGTGGCACTGGTATATGCTTTATTGCTTACTTTGTTACTTGTGACTTTATTTTTGTGTAAATCATACATCGATTTTTGTGTTATTACTGCCTACCTAAATCTTACTTAAACCACTTACTTATTTTCTTCATCAAAAGTCGTGTGTATCTTTTGTGTGATATGCCAGGTGACATTTGGTTACAGTTTGCCGGTGGTGTCAGTGGGAGTCATGCTTTGCCCAAGGCTCAGAAGTGAACAGGGGACCCATTAAACTCAGCAGCTCCTGAGGGGGCAGTGCTACATTTATATACCCAAATTATATCCACTTTGTATAGTAAAGACATTAAAAAACTGCTTCATGTCTGCTGCCACTCTTTGCATCTTGAAGTACATGACCAAATTTATGTGCTCTCTTAACAGTGCTGCAGTTGCTAATTAAGCCTCTCTCTAGAAAGCGTATATAGACAAACAAATATATAATTGCTTTATCTTTTTATCAATTTTTAGATACAGAAATTACAGTGGCAAGAAAGGGTATGTGCGGCTCTTGGGGTTACCTAGTTTTCTGCAGTAATTTGCCATAAAATGCGATCTGATCTTCATTTAAGTCACAATAGACAAACACAATGTGCTCAAGCTGATAGCACACCAACATTTCAAATTTCTCATGTTTTTATTGAGCACATGCATTAAACATTCACAGTGCTGGAGGAAAAGGTAAGTGAACCCATAGACTAATTACTTCAACGAATGCTAATTGGAGTCAGCAGTTTGCACACCTGGAGTCCAATTACTGAAATTAGTTTGGACGTGTGGTTTAGAGCTACTTTGATTGATAAAAGACTCTCAAACATTTTAAGATTTCTGTAAATAAGAAGAATCAATTGATGTGGACCATGCCTCACAAAAAGGAGTTCTCTGAAGACATATGTATGATCAAGAGTAGTTCATCTGCATAAGGCTGGAAAGGAATATGAAGCAATATCGAAGTGTTTAGGTATCCATCAGTTGACAGTTAGACACATTGTCTATAAAAGGATACAGTTTAGTACAGTGGCTACTCTTCTAGAAGAAGTGGGCATCCAGCCAAGATGACTCCCAAGGCATAATGTAAAATCCTTGAGGTAAAGAAGAACCCACGAGTAACAGCTAAAGGCTTGATCACATCACTGGAATTGGCAAACTTCCCTGTTCACGAGTCTACCATATGTAAGTCTTTGAATTCGCAGGGTGTCCATGGCAGAACACCATGGAGGAAGCCACTGCTCTCCATCAAAATCATTGCTGCGCACCTGAAGCTTGCCAAAGAGTACCTTGGTAGTCCCCAACTCTGCTGGGAAAATGTTTTGTGGACTGATGAAACAAAAGTTGAATTGTTTGGGAAGAATACTCAGCACTATGTATGGAGCAAAAAAGGCACAGCTTACCAACATCAAAACAACATCATAGCTGTGCAGTATCGTGGAGGGAACACCATGATTTGGGTTTGCTTTGCTGCTTCAGGGCCTGGACCATTCGCCATTATCGAGGAGAAAATGAATTCCCTAGTTTACCAAACTAAAATTGCGGTTAGCCTACCACAGAGGTCATGCAAGAGGGCACCCATTCAGAAAAGATGGACCCTCTGTCACACCTGAACAATTTGAAAGTCGGACTGATGATCAGATGCTAGTAGAGTGGTCTAATAACATCCCGGGGTAACCATAACATTGTATCAATCCAATATCTTGGTCATAAATTGGGGAAAGTTTGCTGGAAAATATCTCCTATAGAGGGGGGTGAGATAAATACCTAAGTATTTTATGGTTACTTTTTTTAACTTGAAGTGACAAGACATATTGTGAAGCTGTGACTATACCTGCATTTTATGGATACTTCAGATAAGGTGGTAGTTAACCTAAATGTAGTATTTGCTGGGAGCCATACCCTTGCTGTTAAGGATTGGCAAGGGTTACATAAAAGATACCTTTTCATGATCCCTGTGGTTAGAAGGTCACATAGAATCCCCATTATATGTGTATGAAAAAAAAAAGGCACATGGCCTAACTTTTCATTTTTGGAGCCAAATGTAATATACTGAGGTTTACATTATGTGAGAAAAGGTTCTTACATGATGTTTATATCTCTGAAATAGTTTGTGAGATACAAAAATGTGTAGTGACATTGCCTTCTATATGCTGATGCTGGATCCTGAAAATGTGTCTCATCATTATATGAATGGAAAGTTTTGTTGTGGCGGTTGTGAGGCATGATACAAGTAAATGGCCAATGACTCTATAACCTTACAAATCATAGGCAACTATTATAAGCAGCTACACAAAGAGAAGCAGTAGGTTCCGAAATGTTCCACCTGCATTGACAAAGAGGGTCTATTAATTAACAGTGGTAGAACAATAAAAGGTGCTGGTAGTGAAACCCAAGGCCAAAGGCAAATTTGTTGTAAACTTCTGCTCCTGTAAGCTGACTAATAAACCAGGTAGGTAACCAGAAAAAATATTCAGGATTGCATAGTATAGTCTTTTTGTGCACCAGTTATATCAATGTGGCACTGATTGAACACTCCTTGCACCTACATAACAAAACATATACTGTCTTGAAGACCAGTTGTCTTCTCTCCTTCCCACTGTGCCTTTATTTCAATTAGTACATTTTATTGAATTACGATTTCATCTAAAGCTAGTATTTCAGATTTTGACATGCATTAGTAAGTTAAATTACCTGCTCATCTTTATCTGAGAACCCAGCAGAGAGATTTCCCCTGTAGCCAAGTGGCTTTACTTCTTACAATTAAGAATTCTCTCTTGCAGCAAGATTCCAGTACTTTTTTGTCTGCTTCTGCATTATGAAGAATCTTATAATGGTCATAATATCATAATTAGACATTGTAACAGTTATGCCATACATATAGAAGTGGCAATCCTAATATAGGAAAATCTCGTCCTTGAAGTGCCAAAATAAATAAAAGAAGCTACTACGCCCTTCGACTTTCCACTAACCATGTACAACTAACATAGTATTGGGTGGGGATGTCTATTAAGTTTATTCAGTTTTTACACCAAAGTTGATTTATTTTCTTTTGGATAGTGGAGAAACAGTGCATGACAAACTACACAATGCATTGGTACTTTTTTATTTAGTGAAGCTTCATTTTTCATCACCCCTTCCCTTGCCCAAATTAAAGACATACAAAAAAAGTAAGACATCAAATTTATCAGTGCCTGTTTACTGCCACATTACTGCTGGTGATGGCGTCACTCTGCTACCTACAGATTAAACAAAGCTAGCAGCCAGCATTTGCTTAGATGATTCTGAAATTAAGATGGGATACTTCGGTTCATTTACTTACTACATTGTATGGACTATATATTTTAGATAAAGATGTACTTAAAGGGTCAGTCAACCCAACAATGAAGTGTACAGCAGGTTGTATCACAAAAATTAGATTGCTGTGCACCAAAGTCCACCAACGTGATGCTGCCTTTATTTTGGGGTCTCACTATTTCTGATACTACATTTCTGAATACTAAAGAAGCATTAAGTTTCAATTTAAACCCATAAATCAAATGTTTTTTGGAAAATGGTCCACCATTTTTTTTCTACTTTCAATTAAATCATACTTGGTGCAAGATGTATCCACAGGCCCTTTCTTTTCTGGGGTGACAATGCTTTCTCAGTTTAGCAGCTTCATTGTCACCCTTTGCTGTGTGCTTCAAAGATACACTAGAGACAGCTGTGCCGACACACAGTGTGTTGGCATGTTCTGCCACTGCAGTATAACTGATATTCTGCTGCTGCCAAAGTGGGTATATGTTCACAGGAAGTTCATGCAAAAAAGTCTACAGGAATTGCTTAGTGTGGGGAGACATGAACACAGTAGAGTAAAAGTTTTTTTTTCTTTAAAAAATGTTATAAAGCTTTACATACAGTGCATTTTTAGATTAATTTAGTTTTACATTAAGTCTCGTTCTGCAGCAAAAATTTGCATGGCTTGAGCGCAGAATCAGGATTTATGGAGAAGGTAGCAGGAATTAAATTATCTTGTTTGCCTTCATTATGATTTCAGCCTAAATGCCACTGCATTTGGTGTAAACTAGGAAGTGTTTCTCTTGGCACAGAGGTATAGCTGGAAGTGTTAAAGACCTCTGGTTAGCAGATTGCATAGCAGCAGACCCTTAGGGACCTAAGAAGCCAATGTTTGATCCAGCGCCAACTTTAACTGAAATATCTGTTTTTGGGTAGACTGACCCTTTCATTGAAAAAAACAGTAAGAAACCCTACAAAAACGTAGCTTTGTGATATCACCAGCCTCAGCAATCTGTTGCAAGTGGCTATATAAAAACAACTTGGCTTGTCACAGCTTAAATATATTTATATGAAGGTTAGCCAAATGTTGCATAGAAGTGGTCAATATTTATTGCACACTGGAATGAGAATAAACAACTCATAATCTTATTGGTGTATTATCATCTGAGATATACAGTTCGCACTAAAGCGTTCTGGCATTTTTTGAAAAATAAATAAAAAAATAAATGATAAAGATGACAATGGCATACGCCAGAAGCTATTTTGTTTAATTTGTCATATTTTCCGTATTTACAAAAAAAAGTCAATAAAATAAAATGATATTTTACAGCATTTATAATATCCTCTTAAAAAGTTGAACCACACTTTTCAGCTTTTTGTGCTGTTTACAACGTAGCCTGTACACATGTATGGAGTGGATATATAATACATCCTATTTCAGCTGTAAATGGAGAGAAATAAATAGAAACACACTATGAAGTTAGAAACTGTTCCTTCTTCAGATTTTCCTTAGTTTAATGCTCACCTATGCCACTGCATTTGAAGTAGACTAGGAAGTGTTTCTCTTGGCACAGAGGTATGGCTGGAAGTGTTCAAGTGGGTTTCAACAGAAAATCGAGTCATGAACTAGTAACAAATGAGTGTACAGTATGATATTTCATGCATTCTGTGTGTTGGTTAGATATCAGGTAATAATTTGGTCCACACCAAAAACAGCTTTCTTCTTCGATCACATTTACACCACATAATTCCATAGCATTTTTTAGCAGCATCAGCTAATAAAATACAGAACACAGCAAGCTTTCATTTTTTTTTTTGCATAATGTTACTGCAGCACCAGCCAGGTGTCAAACAATATTTTAAAAAATTAATATAAAAAAAATAAATAAAAACACATTCTTAATTTTCTGGTCTCCAAAATTCTTAATCATTGTTAAAACTTGTAGTAAAAAAAAGCACAAAAATGTAATGAAATGAAGAATAATATGTGTAAAATAAAATTTTCTCAGTGGTGTGCTATGAAATGTGTTGGAACTCATTACATTTCACAATGCATTGTTACACCTCAGGACCTTAAAACTTGTCATTTGAACTAAACCTTGTATTCTGACCATTTTCAAATTTGCCACTATAAACATGGTGGCGAATACATTTTTGTAAAAAAAACCATAAAAAATAAAGGAAAAAAATACAACTCAAGGTTGAAGACAAAGTGAAACATGCCATTTAAAGTGCTAAGCTGTGAATTGTCCCAAGCGAAACAAAACAATCTTTTTTCTGAAAACAATGCCTATACAAAAGTATAAGCAAATTGCAAAAAACACATCCCAGTGCCACGATCTTTACTCAATTAAAGGCTTTTCTAAATATTGCAGCTTTGCTTCTGCTAAATATATGCCCTCTGTAGAATGAAGACTAAAAACATTGTAAAATACAAAAAGCAGAATTTCATAAGCCCTAGATTTTGGTTTACAGTGACATAGTATATTAGAAGCTATTTTCTTGTTTTTTTTATTACTATTTTTATAGTACCCCAGTAAAGGAAACCTTAAGCAGCAACTAGTTTCTTTTTTTCTCATTTTGTTTGTAATATGTGCAAAAGTGAAGTTATTTAAAGAATTGTTAATAAACATACACAAATCTTTCTGTCTTGCTTTAATCCCTAACCATGACGTGTAAAAGTTTGAAGATTTGGTAAATATTGGTGAAGGGTATATATTAAGTTGCCTCCAGATATAGTGTTCAGTATTCAGCGGAGTGCCTCAAACTTACGGCTATGCCACTGCAGTGGACAGAGAACTGATGTTTTGTGTTTTATGAGTCTTCATGCATGATTCCTGATCACAGCATGCCATCATGCAAGTCATTTCTATGCATTGAACGAGCACAATTTATTTATTTATTTTTTTCTTTTTGGAATTGGCCTGAGCAAATGCCCTTTAGCCAGAAAAATAACCCAATTTTCCCATCTCCCGAATCACATGAAGCCCATGTAGAAAAATTATGCAGATATATCAAATAAATTGTGACATGTGGCATGGGCTTAATGTTAAATTGTTTTTTTTTCTTTTTCTAAAATTTTCCCAGATTTTTTGTGTTTTTTTTTATTTTATTTTGTCTTGTTTTTGCTGCTTGACTAAGGTAACATTGCAAATATAGTTTTGCATGAATAATCACATCCCTAAGTGGTGCTTTTTCTGATTTTTTTTTCAGAATAATATGAGAAAATAAACTCCATCTGGCTGCCCTGGAATTGGACTATTCCTTGCAGCTCTGGTCATTTCTCCTAAGTTGCATTGGTTGATGGGAGACATGCAGTACAACTTCCTCGTTTTTGTCCTTTAACCAGGTGGTGATTCACTGCCTTAAAATGCAACAATGTCATAATAAGCAGATTGTTTGGTATTGATCTTCAGATAAGTGTCTCCATAGCTGTTCTGCATTGATATAATTATTAAATTTGTAAACAATCTTTTGCTTGCAAATGAGAAATGTTAACATTTTTTTCAACACTTGGATTCCCTGACAGATTTTTGTCTTTTCGCTCTTTCTCTCATTGCTTCTTGTATTCTTTCTTGTTTTTCCTTTTCAGGTTTAGTTACACTGTCATATGATGGCAGCGATGCTGTGGAAGGGGTGCCTTCTTTTCTGTCCATATTTGTTCCTCCATTTTCCATTTTAGTTGAGGAAGGTTTTCTACAAACAAAACCTCGTTTTGTTAAATGGCGTCTGTAGGCCTGCTGTATAACCACAGCTGATACATCCTCCTGTTTGCGCCTGAGCGTAGTGGTGATGGGCTCATAAGACACTTTTGAAGGGTTGGAAGCTACAAAGCGCTCTTCCATTTGCTGCCGCAACATATCTAGCTCCCCGCTCTCTCCAAGCACACGTTTGGTAAAGGCAAAGAGGATATCTAAACAATGAATTCTGTCACCACTCACCATAGGCAAATCCATGGCAATAAGTTCAATAGTGTTTGGCTTAGGAACTCTCAATGGATGTTCCAAGGCATCAGCAAAATCTGTGAGTTTACCGAACTGGATAAACTGAGTGGCATCGGGATCAAATTTCTCCCATATTTCATAAAATGTTTCAAAGTCATCCTCACTTAGAGGATCTGCGCTCTCTTCTGTGGCAACGCTAAAATTTTCAAGGATTATAGCAATATACATGTTTACCACTATGAGAAAGGAGATGATGATATAGCTGACAAAGAAAAAGATCCCTACAGAGGGGTTTCCACAATCACCTTGCATCGGACTTCCTGGATTCTCCTTCTTAGGATCACAGTCTGGGGGGCGGTTTAAGATGGGTAATAATAAGCCATCCCAGCCAGCAGAGGTAGTGATCTGAAATAAACAAATCATGCTATTGCCAAAAGTCTCAAAGTTGAACATGTCATCTATCCCTGCTTCCTTCTTTACGTAGGCAAAGTTCGACATTCCAAATATTGAAAATATAAACATAACGAGAAATAGTAGCAGGCCGATATTAAACAAGGCCGGCAAGGACATCATTAAGGCAAAAAGCAGGGTTCGAATTCCTTTGGCTGATTTAATTAAGCGAAGTATACGACCAATACGAGCCAAGCGTATGACTCTGAAGAGTGTTGGGGACACAAAGTACTTTTCAATCAAATCAGCCAGAAACATACCTAGGAAAGAAAATGGACCACTTAGTACATAATATAAAATTGCAGAAACATTCACATTTTCAATTCAATAAATTTTTCTAAAACACATATAAGGTAAAATTGTAGAACAAAGGAATTGAACAAACCTTTTTTAAACATAGTCGTTTAAATGTTAAAATGACACTAAACAATCTCTTTATTCTCCAAAGTAATCCAAACACATCCACTACTTAATGGTCCTGTAATCTATTTTACATAAAATGTTTTGTTACTGTGTTTTTCTGCCTCCTTATAGCATCCTCTGTGAACTCCCAAATTTCTTCTTTTCACCTCTTCCATTTGGAATGAGCAGTTCTCGTTAGCTGCAGTCATATGCACTGCTCTATGCACACTACAAATCATATAGCCCATCTCAGGAGCAAGCAAGAGAAGGAGGATACATTCCTACATGCAGTAGGGCCATGGAGAAAGCATGAGAATTCAAAAAAACTAAAGAATTTGGTGCTTATGGATGAGGCTGAGGGCAATAGAAGGTCCTTCTTTTTAGTTAAAGTGATTGTAAAAAACAAACAGCAGTTGGTTTTGCACAGAGCAGCCTGGATCCTCCTCTTCACGAGTCCCTCTTTGTTGCTCCTGGCCCCTTCCTCCTGTCGAGTGTCCCCTCAGCCAGCAGCTTGCTTTGGGGGCACCCGAGCTGAGTCACAGCTCCGTGTGTCCACTGACTTTGATTGACAGCCGCAGGAACCAATGTCATCACTGCTGTGTCTCAGTCATGAGGAGGAGTGTCCCAGACCGCTAAGACACTCATGGACATCACTGGAGAGAGATGGGACTCAGGTAAGTAATTAGGGGGTGCTAGCGAGGCTGCTACACACAAAAGGTTTTTTTGTATCTTAATGCATAGAATGCATTGAGATAAAAACCTTCTGTCTTTAAAACCCCTTTAAGAATTCACTAATGCTAATACCGGAATAGTGTCATTTTACACCAAATAGCCACCATGGTCCTGATGAAGTGAATGTATCTGCTAAACGCGTAGCCCATATACACTATTGTTACTGTCTATTGTTCCACCTGTATAGTCATACTTGACATTTTGTTAAGGCTTTGTATTTGTTTTTCTAAATTTTAAGGGACATTTATGCGTGGTTTTGTACAATACATTTGATTTATTTTTAACATTACCTTTCACCTCTTATTTATATGTTTGCAGCGGTATAAGTCCCTTACTTTGGTGTTTTTGTTGAAATATTTTTTTGGGATAATGCCCCTGGGAACTTATTTGTACTACTATGTTCCACCACGTTTATTATTTCTTGTGGACATGTTCTTTTGAAAAACAACAGATTTACTGGTCAAATCAACAGATGAAAATAGAAGAAGGAAAGCCTAAAAAGTAAGTCTAAGTATTGGCAAGCTGCAATATAATACATATTTACTTTTTGGGTTTAATACCACTTTAGATGATTAGAATCAACTAAAAGTAATGTTATAGTGTTATAGAGTTTGTGAATACTAAAGAATGCACAAGTATTTATGCCGCTGATGCAGCCAGATGAAGTGGGAATATGAATGTGTGTGTGTGTGTGTGTGTGTGAGTGTTTGAGATATTGTGATATTGTAATGAAAATCAACTAAGATTAGTAGATTTCACCATAATTTGGGTTTTTCATTTATACATAATATAACGTCGAACGGTTATGAATCTGAATGAAAAATCCGAAAGGAAGAAGATAAAAGTAGACAACTAAACTGGTCATTTAGACAACAAAAAGTTTTCTTGTACAGGTGTTCTTTATTATTTGCACCACCTTGTATCATCATGTTTATTCAAGGGTCCCCGTAATAGGGTTTTTTTATAAAGTTGTTTTTGTGGTTTCATTCCCTGAATATGGCGACGTTTGTATATTTATTCTCCACTTTCCATTACAATTTTTATTTAGTTTACATAACATGTTTTGGTGCGTATTTACAGGGAATTTTAAATCTTT
>BLSH010460227.1:1138220-1149578 GCA_018402905.1 Glandirana rugosa | reverse complement strand
AAAGAATGAATGGGGCCATGTATCATGAGATTTTGAGTAAAAACCTCCTTCCATCAGCAAGGGCATTGAAGATGAAACGTGGCTGGGTCTTTCAGCATGACAATGATCCCAAACACACCACCGGGCAACGGAGTGGCTTCGTAAGAAGCATTTCAAGGTCCTGGAGTGGCCTAGCCAGTCTCCAGATCTCAACCCCATAGAAAATCTTTGGAGGGAGTTGAAAATCCCTGTTGCCCAGTGACAGCCCCAAAACATCACTGCTCTAGAGGAGATCTGCATGGAGAGAATGGGCCAAACTACCAGCAACAGTGTGTAAAAACCTTATGGAGACTTACAGAAAACGTTTGACCTCTGTCATTGCCAACAAAGGGTATATAACAAAGTATTGAGATGAACTTTTGTTATTGACCAAATACTTTTCCACCATAATTTGCAAATAAATTCTTTAAAAATCAGACAATGTGATTTTCTGGATTTTTTTCTCATTCTGTCTCTCATAGTTGAAGTGTACCAATGATGAAAATTACAGGCCTTTCTCATCTTTTTAAGTGGGAAAACTTGCACAATTGGTGGCTGACTAAATACTTTTTTGCCCCACTGTATATACACTATATTGTCAAAAGTATTGTGACGCCTGCCTTTACACGCACATGAACATTAATGGCATCCCGATCTTAGTCTGTAGGGATCAATATTGAGTTGGCCTACCCTTTGCAGCTATAACAGCTTCAACTCTTCAGAGAAGGCTGTCCACAAGGTTTAGGAATGTGTCTATGGGAATGTTTGAACATTCTTCCAGAAGCACATTTGGGAGGTCAGGCACTGATGTGGACAAGAAGGCCTGGCTTGCAGTCGCCACTCTAATTCATCCCAAAAGTGTTCTTTTGGGTTGAGGTGCAAGCCAGTCAAGTTCCCCCACCCCCAACTTGCTCATCTATGTTTTTATGGACCTTGCTTTGTGCACTGTTTTGCAGTCATGTTGGAAAGGGCCATCCCCAAACTGTTCCCACAAAGTTGGGAGTATTAAATTGTCCAAAATGTCTTGGTATGCTGACGCCTTAAGATTTCCCTTCACTGGAACTAGAAGGTCAAGGCCAACCCCTGAAAAACAACCCCACACCATAATCTCCCCACCACCAAATGATTTGGACAAGTGCACAAAGCAATGAGACAATACACTTGAATTTCTAATGTAGAAAAACAACTGCCGTGCTTGTGTTTCCACATTTTACCTGGTCACATTTATGTACTGTCCTGCAGCTGGTTCCTTTTCATTAAACCAGGCCTAAGGGCTATAGCGCTGATGTTTGTTTGTTTTTTAATGAGACAGAGAGGCAGAGAAGTATCTTCCAAAAAAATGAGAGTTTCAACTCATTTTGAATCTGAGGTGGTCTGTTGATTTTTTTGGCATAGAGGAGGAGGGGAAGGAGAAGAAGAAGGAGGAAATGTTGGCAACAGCAGCAGCAATAGTGAGAATAATGGAAAAATGTGTTTAGTCCTTATTAATTATATATAAACTAACTGTATTAATTCTATTAGTTACTTCTGCAGTGGGTGTTTGGTAGTCATCTGGTATCTAGCATGTGATCTGAATAATGGGGCTGGACATGGAACCGAGGTGGTACTTAGCTTAGTTCCTGCTTATGCTTACTGGACCAGGTGTCCATGGTCATGTGTACCCAGCCACTGACAGCATGGACCAGTGACACAGTAACATTTCTGGAGAGCAGGGATGGCCTTCTGAGCACAACAATGGCAGCTGGGTGTCCACCACTGTGGTGTAGCACAGGCCATAAACTTGTGGAAAGAGGCTGATTTTATGAGCTGAAGTGGGAGCAGCCACAAAGCCTACAGTTTTGCCAAGCTGGAATTAAGATGCTAGGCATTAGGGTGGTTTGGAGACTTTTATTCTTTCACTACAGCATCTGTGGAAGAGACTACTGTCTTGAGAAGGATGCTGCTAGATACAGCAGGGTGGGTGTAGGACTATTCTGCAGAGGATCAAGCCTTTGTTTGACCCCCCCCAACCCCCTTAGGCCCTCTTCCCCACTTGATGTGGTGTATCTGAAGCCTCTAAAAACCTCTTTGAGACTTCCCTCCATGCACTAGAGACTACAGCAAATGCAGCAGGAGAATGCTGTGGGGAGCAAGATTATGTGGAAAGTGAGGAATGAGGAGTGCTGGCCTTTTGCTGCCTACTTGTTTCATTGAGGTGAGATTCCCACCAAGCTCTGTAGTGCAAAGTCACGTTTCCTCATGCAAGTGGTACCCAAACGACTAGTACTTTTACCACAGTTGATACACTGCAGTCAGAGGCTGCAGACCACGAGGGTGCTGTTAGCAGAGGACACATTGAAAAAGGCCCACACTGCAGAATTCGGTGGAACAGCCTTGGGGATATCAGTGGCCTGTCTTTGTGAGGGAGTGCCACCAGTTGGATAAGCCAACTGCTCCCTCCAGGTATAGGAGAAAAAAAATCCCGACGGCTGCACTCCCTTGAACTTCAGACAACTCTTTATTAAATCTTATTTAGTCCAAAAAAGCAGAGATACAAAATACACATGGGAGAAACTGAGAGAGGTAACGCCTTTCACACTAAATGTGCTTCTTCACACCTGAGCTGCCCTATGATCAAGGCACATGTTACCCCTACACAGGCAAACCACCAATATATAATTATAGAAATCTTATAATTAATGTCCCAATGGAACATTGGTTATAAGATTTCTATAATTATATAAGTTTCTGTTCCACAAAAAATGAACAGTTCATTATATCAGTGTAGCCATGGCCCGACCCTAGAGGCCTAAAGGTGACCTCCAGAGTCAGGGAGAGCTGACACCCCTCTTCACAGTGTGGGTTGCTAGGCATAGTGGGTGTAGTGCAGATAGAGTAAGTTGGGCGCCAGACAATTTGAGAATGCAAGAAGAGATTTATTGTCTCTTAACAGAACTGGGGAGAGAGGGTTAGGGCCTGGATACCCTTAAGCTGGTGCAAAAAAAACACTTGGCAGACTCTGAGACACAAACAGAACAGAAGAACAGCCATACAGTTCAAAGTGTCTTTAAGCTGGATTGCAGCAAACTGTATTTGTAGACTGGCTGTCTCCTACAGCAACAGAACTTGAAACACTTCAACATCACTTCACTGTAGATCTGTACACATACCACTCATGGTATCCCTGGTGTGTAGATCTTCACTCACCTTCACAATTGCCTACTGTAGATTTCCTCACTGAGCTCCCAGTCTATCACTAGACTCTTCAGATCCCAGCTGCCACTAGATCCCTTGAGCTCCTCCACAGCTAACCCACGGCTTTAGTACTTCTTTAGGTCCCGAACACTAGCCTCTGATAACAGGAGAGATTGTCCCTTGCTGGCAACTGTGTCCCCTTTACCCCTGATTATGGTTCTCACTTGCCTCTGGGGACAGGAGTGGTCGTCTTGAATGGCAACTGCTTTCCTTCACCTGTGGCAACTACTGGGTTCACCAGCCAGCAGAACCCCTGCAACTTGGTTGGGCTCCAAGCCTGAAGCCCCAACCCCACGCTGCCTGCTTCCAACCTGGATAGGCCTCAGACCGCTTAGCAGCCAGGTACTCCCGGATAGGCCTCAGGTTTCTGGCCTAGCAGCTTTCAACACACGTCCACCTAGACAGCCATCCAGGTGGCACATAACACTGAACACCTGACTCCTCCCAGACAACATATCCACTCATAGTCTGAATTCACTATGCCCTTGTCGTTCTATTGCCACAGGCAACAGTGCCATCTAGTGACAGAAGAAGAGAGTTGCATCAAGTCCAGATTTAGAGAAAAGTTAAAGGGATCCCCTAACAATTGGCTAGGCTAGTTACCACCTAGCAGAACTAAATTTGATAGCAACCCTGTTTAGGACCAGGGTGCTACATGAGTATCCTCACTCATAAAAATGAGTGAGGTCCCACTCAAAATTCAGACCTGTTGGAACTCTAGTTTGAAGGGAGAAAATCCAGGAGACCTCTCGTATGCAGAGTCTAATGGAGTCAATCCCTCTCCCTCTTCCTCAGTGAAAAATCACTGAAACGAAGGGGGAAGAAAAACGCGGGGAAAAAAATAAAATAAGAAGAAGAAAAAAACGAAATAAATAAATATAACCCGAAAATGAAAAAAATAAAAAAATGAAAAACATATATTATAAAACTTTGTCTTTTTATTTTTTTCATTTTCATCTTATATTTATTTATTTACTTTTTTTCTTCCTTTTATTTTATTTTTTTTCCCCACTTTTTTTTTGCTCCTTCGTTTCAGGGGTTTTTCACTGAGGAATTGATTGGAGTATGGAAATATATCCATTTGCGGTAGTTTATTCCGGATTTTTAAAACTGTTTGTACACTTTTATGGTGCCTCTGTGAGGGTAGCGGGAGATGTTCATTTTTTTAATATCCAGGGTTCTTTTATCATTGTCTCTCTTCTTGATAAGGTTTTTGCAAATGATTGGAGCATTTGAGCAGCGTCCTGCTATGCATCAGAAATCATATAGTGTAATCTTCAAAGAGCACGCTGAGCTTTCTTTCTCCTCAATAGACGTAGATCACGCCATGAGGAGCGTCCTTGTTTCTATGGTAGCGGATTAGTATAAAGTTAATGGGTGACGTGGCATGCTCTGCCCTGCTGACGAAGGCATGTGATTGCCGTAACGCGTACGGGAGGAGGTACCTGCCCTGACGTCACCCGCTACCATTCACCCAGGCACACCGCTGTTTTGCTATACACAAGACCCTGGCTTGTAAGTAGGATTTTAAACAATAAATTTGATGGAAATGTTAACAGTCTACGCCAGGATTGTGCCTTTCTCTTCATGGTTATACATATACATCATGTTGAGTGCCATACTGAGATGTTTTGATGGGATTGGAGGAGCGCTCTGTCTGGGTCTGGATTGAGTTCATCCTGTGGCTGCGAGACTTCAACATATCTGGCTCCCCGCTGTGGGAATGTGTTTGTGACCCTCTAGTAAAACTGGGGTCATGCAGTAAGGTGAGCGCACACGCTAGCTGGTGGAGGGATCTTCTGCATGCACTTTATACATGGACTTTTAGGAAAACTTTATGCATTTGTTGCGCTGCATCTATATTCTCTTTTATGTGTTCTTGGGCATTGTGACTACCCTGATGTTCAGCTAGCAGTTTTTAGGTTTTTTTAGCATTTGAGGCAGCGCTGATTGTTTATTCATTTGTCTTTTTAATATGAGTTCAGAGTGATCCTGTTGACGAAATCACTTGTACAAGCCTGCAGCATTCACTATCAAAATCTTTCTCATCGCAATAAATCCTGCGAAGCCTGGGAAATTGACTCACTCGTATGCCCCTAATAGTATGGCCAGGGTGTCCAGAGTTGCCTGAAGTTCAAGGGATTGCCCTGTCCAGATTTTTTTCAACTATATGTGGACAGCAAACGAGCTGGGCTGTCACCCCTGTTGTGCTGAATAAAAATATTAATTTGCCAGCTTACCTGGAGCAGTTTGAGTGCATCTGCATGGTGTTCCGGTTCTCCTGTGTGGTGCTAGCTCGGTAAGTGTCTGGGCACATTTAAATTCGGTTTACATTGCAACATTTATGGAGCCTAATGCATCAGTGGGGGAGAGGTATATTAGAACCCTTGGGATGGTTTCTAGCAAACTACTGGGGCTAGAGGTGAATAGAAATTTACATTCAACAGCTGATGACAGTGTGGGAATTTTGAAATGTATGTTCTGCAAATTAGAGTGGCTCATGGTAAAAGAGATGAAAGCTTACAGGCATAAGCACACACTCTATGGAGCACATTCCTAGAGGGTGCAGAATTAACATGTTCCCTACTTTTGAACCGGCAGATGATGATTTGAAAAGGATGTGTGCTTTCTGCATGCTCCTATGATTTAATGAGAGTGATCATCAGCTCCAATTCCTTCCCTTTAAAGACACATCATCATTTGCCATGTTGCAGGGGCATACCTAAAGCCGTTAAATGCCCGCTTCACCTTCTTTACCTCACGCAGGCATTCAGCAGCTGGAGGGAGGGGATCAGGATCAATGCATGCCTGACTGAGGGGCCCTGCGTGGCTCCAAAATGTTGCACTTGTGATCTCTCTGCAATAAAAGCTTTGGACTGGATATGGAGAACCGTGGTGTGCTGGCGAATATGTGCATTGATAAATCCAGTGTCCTGCTGATAATCACTACAGCACCCACTACAGATGAGCCTTATGATCCAGGAATGTGTGTGATTGGAATACAGACAAGACTATTTAATAATCCACACATTCTCAAGAGTAAGATAGCAATAATTCAAGGTGCGTACAAAATATTTTAGGAAGTACAATTAATATTTTATCGTGGATAACTGTATGAATAATTCCATCCCTGTAGCCAAAAATCACTACTAATGCCACCAAACCCTTGAAGTAATGTATTTATATACCCTCTGTATAAAGTGACATTTAAAGCAATCTACGGAAAAAAATGGGATTTATCCTATAAACCTGAGATCCAATATATCCCTTTTATTCCCAAAAACCTAATATATAGATTTCTAGTCTCAGAGCGCCATCTAGTGGTCAAGTAAGTTATTTATTATGCAAGCAAATGGTTAACTGATAGTATGATTCTCCATTTAGAAGTGAGTAAACATTAACAACTACACCCTCTGGGAGAACCACTAAGTTAAAATAGTTTTTGGTGGAGAAATAAGCAAGCTCGGAGAGAGGGCGAAACATCTTCCATCATAGAGGACATCTTCCATCACTATTGGCGCTCATTTTTCACCCTCTCTCGACAACCTTTATATGGGTTGATGGGAGAGGACCTTTGGAGGTATGAACCCTTTTAGGGCGCACTTCAAATGTTATCATCGCTGTTTTGATGACTTGATATTTGTGTATGCTGGTCTGGGGAGTTTTGCAGATTTCCTAAACTATCTGAATGATAACACTTTCAGGCCGGGTTCACAATAGCTGCAGCCGTGGCTCACAGCAGGGGGTCTGGTGTGTCCCTGTTCTCCATTTCAGGTGCGAATCAGGTTCGAATATTTGTCTGAATTCGGACCTGAAACGGTGCCAAAGACGCGCAGGACCCTTTTCCAGTGCGGACCACAGCTGCCCAGGTGCGTGAACTGGCTCCAATGAGAGCTGGTATCAGTCTCTTTTAATGCGAATTGAATGCGGGAAAACCCGCATCCAATTTGCACAAGTGTGAACCCAGCCTAAATCTTAATTTCCCTGAGTTATGATTTGAGACCTTTCGTTGATGTGGTTCTTTGAAGTGAGAGGGGGCAGATCTCTTCTGTATATGCCTGTATAGAAGGCTTCCCTCTGGCAACACAGTCCTGCGGGCTGACTCTGGACACCCTGGCCATACTATTAGGGGCATAACAGTGCGTTAATTTCTCAGGCTTCGCAGGATTTGTTGTGACAAGAAAGATTTTGATAGTGAAGTTGCATGCATGTATGAGCAGTTTAGTCAATGGCGGAAACTGAGCCCATATTGAAAAGAGTCACTTACAGGGATATTTGTGAGCGTTCACCAGAGTTGTCTATGCCATACAACCTGGAATATAATAAAGTAAAAAAAATAGGGGCAGCCATGCAAATCCAAGGAATTGAGAAGGTGTTGACACCCAGGAGGGGGGTGACTCCTGTGCAGACAAGGATTTTATCTGTTCAAACTAAAATTTCAGCAGGTCTGATATAATGAATTGTAAGTTCATCAAAGTGGTTCTAAAGCCTATGCAAACCTTCTGTGCTGCAGATGCCCCCTAGCCCCCCTTTATTCTTACCTGAGCCTGATACGATCCAGCGATGTGCATGAGAGCAGTGGCTCTCGCTGTTGTCTCCCTCCTCATTGGGCAGATTGATAGCAGTGACAGCCATTGGCTCTGGCTACTGTCAATCAAATGCTGTGTTAAGGGAGAAGGGGGCAGGGCCCAGTCTGTGTCAATGGCCTTAGACAAAATCGTCCCTTGGTGCTGTTCTGTCTTACCTTCAGAACTGTCCTCCTCTCCAATCACTGGAACCCACAGACAGTCTACCATCTCATCAGCTAACCCCTCTTCATGGCTAGAGTGCACTTTGCAGTAAATGCTCTAGTTGCTAAAATATATTTTCTGCACCATGCCTTATGTACCCTCCCTCACAGCGATATTTCCTTCATCTTCAGTATCTAAAAGTAGGAATACCTGCGCATGACCAAAATTATCTTCCTGCAGCAAGTCAGTGATTGTGTGATCAATTTGTTCCACCATATCCTCGCCAGTTTTCAGGGCTATGGTGAGATTACCGGGGGATGAGGAAGAGGGTGCATTAGCAGCAGTGGCATCTGGCTGCTCCACACCTGGGAGGGGAAAGAAGAGGAATGTGCTTTGTGAGCCACTCAACTACCTTGTGCATGTTGTTGCTGTATATTTAGCCCATTCTGTGATAGGAAAGGCAGACATTTCCTGCTTCAGTCTAGATGGTTGTGCAGAATGTTTTGCAGAACTTGCTCACCCCCTATTACCTCCACAAAAACACCAAAAAACTGCAAGGAGGAGGGGGAATAGAAAAAAAATGTGTGATGCCACCAGAATACAGTATAGAGACTACTAACGCTGTCTGTGAAAGTTGTACTGTTCCACTTATACCACATACAGTTTAAAGGCATTTCCAAACATGTATTTTTATTTTTTTGCCTTTAAAGTTTCATCAAAAAGATCCTCTCCTCGCTATATGATATTTTAGAAAGAAAAAGTATTTTCTTTGCTACATATTGATATGCTAACAGGAGGAGAGAGCAGAGTAACAGAGAGAGCTCATCAGTGTGTTGCTTCTCCAGCACCCATTTAATCACAGCCTATGGAACGGATAGGAAATGGCAGTATGCTTAACTGTAGTAGAGAAAAATCAAGGCCCCATGCTGGTTTGGATTTGTACACTTCAGGAATGAATCAATCGAAATAGAATAGCAGCTCTCATATATGTGTTTTATCTGTGTTTGCCTGGTGTTTTGGACTAAATATCATAGCTATACTCCCTTTTATGGGATACACCAAATATGTCCTCTACTTCTTGCACAAATCATTTTCAGATTTCCTAAACAATTAAGATGATGTTGAGTAATCAGGATTTTTTATCAGAGAAAGGGACACACAGTGATGTGAAAAAGTATTTGCCCCTTCCTGATTTTTTATTTTTTTTTGCATATTTATCACACTTAAATTATTCAGTTCATAAAAAAAAAAAATAATATTACACAAGGATAACCCAAGTAAATACAAAAGGCAGTTTTTAAAATGATGATTTCAGGGATTTCAGGAAAAAAAGCTGTCCAAATTTGCCTGGCCCTATGTGAAAAAGTAATTGCCCCTAAACCTAATAACTGGTTGTGCCAGCCTTGGTGGCAACAACTGCAATGAAGCGTTTGCGATAACTGGCAATGAGACTTTTACATCATTGTGGAGGGATTTTGGCCCACTCTTCTTTGCAGAATTGTTTTAATTCAGCCACGTTGGAGGGTTTTCTAGCATGTATGGCCTGTTTAAGGTCATGCCGCAGCATCTCAATTGGATTTAAGGCCAGACTTTGACTAGGCCACGCCAAAACCTTATTTGTTTTTTTTTTTTAGACATTCAGAGGTAAAATTGTTGGTGTGTTTTGGATCATTGTCCTGCTGCATATCTGAAGTGTGCTTGAGCTTGAGGTCACAAACTGATATCTGGACATTCGCCTTCAGGATTTTCTGGTAGAGCGCAGAATTCATGGTTCCATCAAATATGGCGAGGCGTCCAGGTCCTGAAGCTGCGAAGCAGCTCCATACCGTCACACTACCACCAGCATGTTTGACTGATGAAATTATGTTCTTTTTATGAAATGCTGTGTTAGTTTTATACCAGATGAAACGGAATGCAGATGTTTTTTGCAAATGTAAGATTAGCCTTTGTGTTCATTTTGGTATGCAGTGGCTTTCGCCTTGAAATTCTCCTATGGATGCCATTTTTGCCCAGTCTTTTTCTTATTGTTGAATTATGAACACTGACCTTAAGTGAGGCCTGCAGTTCTTTAGATGTTGTTCTGGGTTATTTTATGACCCCCTGGATGTGCTCTTGGAGTAAGTTTGGTAAGCTGGCCCCTCCTGGGAAGGTTCACAACTCTTCCAAATTTTCTGCATTTGTGGATAATGGCTCTCACCGTGGTTTGCTGGAGTCCCAAAAGCCTTAGAAATGGCTATGTAACCTTTTCCAGATTGATGTCAATTAGAGTTGAGCGAACCGGAAGTGTAAAGTTCGGGTTCGTACCGGACTTTAGGGTGTCCGTGTCCCGAACCCGGACAATTGAGAAAAAGTCCGGGTTCGGGTATTTTTTCGCGCCTTTTGAATAGCTGCAGGGCAGCCGAACAACAAGCGTTTCACTTGTTTGCCCTTAGAAGCCATCACAGCCATGCCTACTAATGACATGGCTGTGATTGGCCAGTGCATCATGTGACCCAGCCTCTATATAAGCTGGGGTCACATAGTGCTGCATGTCACATCATCTCATACTAGTGTAGGGAGAGGATGCTGCTGCTGCTGTGAGGGACAGATTAGCTTTAGAAAATCATCTCATACTAGTGTAGGGAAAGGATGCTGCTGCTGCTGTGAGGGACAGATTAGCTTTAGAAAATCTGTTAAAAACAGCGATTTATTGGTGGGTGGGTACTAGAGGAGATTTTTGTTTACTAGAGTACATTTTGTTTGCTAAGCAAAGTGCCTCATATAAAACCTAAGCAATTTTTCTGTTTGTTAGGTGGGCATTTGCAGCCATTTTTGCAAGTGCAGTGCACTTGCAACTGCTTGTGTGTCAGGGGCACTACTTTAATCGTGTTCTGATAGTTCAGTTGGCAACATTACATTGCAGTTAGACAAATTAATTTTTTTTATTTTTTTTAGTGCAAAATATTACATTTGCGGTCAGCGGGGCATTTCTTGCACAAAAATAAAAAGTGCGTCTACATTGCTGGTTTTAAAAAAAAAATATTCTAAATACTACATTTGCGGCCAGCAGTGCATTTCTTGCACAAAAATAAAAAGTGTGTCTACATTGCTGGTTTAAAAAAAAAAAAAAGAATAATAATGTATTATTCTTTTTTTTTTATTATTAATAAAAAGTGCTAAATAGTACATTTGCACCTTGCTGTGCATTTCTTGCACAAAATTAAAAAGTGCGTCTACATTGCTGGTTTAAAAAAATATATATTCTAAATACTACATTTACGGCCAGCGGTGCATTTCTTGCACAAAAATAAAAAGTGCATCTACATTGCTGGTTACGTGTCGTTCCACGTTTACATGATACATCGTGATAAATAATTATTATTTTCTTTTCTTATTA
>BLSH010460227.1:1099888-1121572 GCA_018402905.1 Glandirana rugosa | reverse complement strand
GCAATATAGACCAAACTGACCATGTGCAGCTTTACTACCCTCACTGTGTATTATCTGGCCTTGCCAAGAGAGACCCTGCAGGAGGGGGAGGATATGTGCATATAGGATCAAAGAGCTTTTTTGCACAATACACAGTTCCACAGTGAGTATAACAAGTGTGCTATTCTGCACTTACAAACAGATTTTACTGTTGTGGGTTTAGTAACACTTTAAGGACTATTAAGCTCCCAATCAGAAAGTATGCGCAAAGGAGATTTTATGAACACCTAGTAAAATCAGTGGTAGAGGGTGGTTACCACTGGGGGAGGGGGAGGTTAAAACATCTGAACAAGTTCTAATACATCCAAGCCACTGACATTAGATATGTAAATTGTGCATGAGAACAAGGCCAAGTTATTAGCTGAGACTAGAAATACCAAGTACACTGCAATCTCTTGTTAAATATGGACACCATCTACTCTGCTTTTGGAACTATACATTTCTGAAGACTGTTTTAAGTGGATGCCAATTTGTATCAGTGCCCCTCCCCCCATCATGTATTAAAAGAAATGTGCCCAAGTTTTACTTACCCTCTCCACACTTCAGTGCTGTTCACAGCTTCTTCCTCCATGAACAACATGACTAACCTTTCCTTGGAGCCTAGACTTTCTGTGACACACCCCTAGGCTCACAGTACTCCAGGAGGAACACTGCCCACCCCCGTTACTGCTAGAAAAAAGTCCAGGTGGGCTTTGTGTGGGTGGGATAAAGAGTTTATATGCAGCAATTTGTAGCCAAAGTTCTGCTTTAATATAATTTTTGCATTAAGGCTTTCTGTAAACCATGTCCATCATTTTAATTGGGTAACAAAGTAAATGCTAGTAACATTTACTGTGATTCTGAATTGCTGAATGAATTTGACATATCAATAAACATATTATTTATAGAGAGAGCTGAGGGCTACACAAGGCAAAGGTTTTGTGCATAATGCCTTAACAAGGTTGTTGCTGTGTTGAAAAACACCATGTCCATGTGACAATAATTTACCTGCAGTATGTGATTATAATATTCATATCGGCAAGTGGCCTTTAGAGGGATATTCAAGGGTTAGCAAAGATAACCTTCATTGAGCATTAGAAGAGGGTAGTGTTAAAAGGCCATACTGGTGGATACACAGGTCATATAAATATATATCAGGCAGCCAGCTGAGCATGCATGTTATGCAAGCTCAAATTGTAAAAAGCCATATTCCCTCCTTTTTAACGCTAAATAGACAAGTTTTGGTTCATATTTTGAGTCATTGCTAAGAATATTTAACCATCCCTTTTTGCATACAGGTGGAAATATACAGCTCACTACTTTCATTTAAGAAAGGCAAGCTACAATCTGCACAGGAAGATGCTACTCATGAGTACTGAACAAGCACTGAATTATTCTTTTTTAAGACCCCAGGGTCCAGCGTTTTTAATGCAGCATTTTAAGTCCTGATGAAGGGAGATTTTTCGTAACCCCTAAAATGGGTTGCTCTTTTGTTCCATGTCATGATTTTTGGACTTTTACTTTGCATTCTAAGGACCAGTGGTGTGAATCTGACTGGTGCCAGTGGTCATTGCAGTTATTTCAAACTTTCATATTCCAACAATCAGTTGGCAGAGAAAATACTACTTTACATTTATTAGAGAAAAAATAATATCCTATTTCGGGCACTTTTCAGAACAAGAATAAGAAAATAAGGCTGATTTCTAGTGTTGGAGACTTTTGTGGGAACGTCTCATACCATCCTCCCATTCTAGGCCATAATATGACCTTTTGATGGAACATATGAACCTTACTGTTCATTCTGAAACAGAACTCAGCAATAACGATTTTGGGTTGGTTGGATGATGCTTTGGGACCCCCAGCTGCAATTGAGCATTTGCTAAACACCCTTTAAATAAAGCTCAACTACACCCATTTTTTTAAGTTTTATAGAGTGGAGAAGAACTTCTGTCATGATTTTATTGCACAAAAGTTTTCCCTCATGGTTTATTTATATAAAACCAAGACAAGAAGTGAGGATAACTGGTATCACAGGTCAGGAAACAAAATCATCAACCATTCCTCGCTCCTTCCCTTGCCTTAGAGATATTCCCCCTCTCTCTGTCCCTCTGTCACTAGGATAGAAACTGTGGCAAAATCCACCCAACCGAGACACAGATGGCACACAAACCTGAGTTTTTCAACCCTATTTAAAACTATAAAAAAAGTTCTGGCATACCTCGAGCTTTAATTTTTAATACTAAGTTAAATTGTCCTTAGCACTCAAAAGTTTTATAGTGATTCTAACTCTACAGATTTGAAAAATAAATTTATTACATGTGTACCAGCAGTTTAATTTGAGTTTTACACAATTTGTGGCTTTGCTAGTGAAGAGTTGTTTAATATCTATTATTACATTAGGATGCAATCATGCTATGAAATGTAATAAAAGGTGTGCATGCTAATAATAACATCAAATAAGAATAATGCTGTAGTCTATAGCTACATTGCTGAATCATAATCCACACATTGAAAAGATCTTTCCCCAGCCCTGAAACCCTAAGAGGGAACATGGCTTTTATGTGATTTTGTGCATTGGCAGTTAATATATTGCATGCATGTTTCACTGCATTAATACCACTTACAAAACAAAGAGAAAAGACATGGTAGTTCTTTCCAAGAGCAAGTTAACATGGAGCTGAGAATGCAAAGAACTACAGTACATGTAATGATTCAAAGCTTGCACTACACATGCTTTCTATCATTCGCTCATGGGCTTTAAACTACCTAGCAATATTGTATGAGATAATATGGAGGATAGAGAATATAAATAGTAATGAAACTTAATTTCAAGCTGTGATAAAATATCTAACGTGTACCCATCTTTCCTTAGAGAGGACCTCCAAGAAAATGGAAAATCCCCACTTTGTTCAGAATCTGTCTGTGTAATATATAGAGGCCTATGACCTCCTACACACTCCATGTTGTTTTAGGGACATACAGCTGTAGCTATTGATTACACTTGCTGCTGGTTAAATCTGGAATTGTCTTGTAACAATACAATACAATGGCTATTTAATGAAACCACTATTTACTAATAGCATTTCCAGTCTAGCAAATAATGCAATGCTCATCCTGTTGTTTGCATAAGTTAAGTGAAAGATGAAGACCCTCCAATTTTTTTCTTGGAATATGCCTTGTGCACTTCATATCATTTAAATGTTCTTATTTTTTTAAATGTATCATTTAAACTCTTTAAAGAAGTTGGTAGCACTGACCAAAACAACATTTACAATTTTTTACCTTCCATCTTTTATTGGCTACCTGACTACCTTTGGATGACTGTGTGTAAATCTAGAGGCAGAAATTAAGTTGGCACTTTAGAGGCTACTAAGAGTGATCACAAAACTTTGTATGGTTTAAGGGACAAATAGCAGCCTAGTCGTGTTGTTTTGTATCTCTTTCATGCTCCTGACTGGTAGACTGTATATTCCAACAGTAGCTCTGCATGTGCACCACACAGCATGGTGCCTCTAATACAGCATTCTGATTTAAATTAATTAGATAACATGACTGGTAAAAAGGGATGGATCCTGTACAAAGCAGTGCTTAAGGTGGACGCTTAAAGCAGAGGCTTAAAGCAGAATCTGCTTTAAAGCAGAATCTTATGCTCAAGGAGGTTGGCACTGTCATTCTAATATGTGATAGTGAACTAGGTAATCAATCAAACATATAAGAGATTGGTTGGGTCACATAGATTATCCTGAGTATAGCTAGGTGCCCTCCAAATAGTAAAGTTGTTCAATTACCTCTATTGAATCTAGTAGCATCCATTCAACATGTACAAACATGCTGTATTCTAAATACTAACAGTCTATCATCATGTGCCTCATCTGTATTTTAGGAAATTATCCTACGCAAGTTTCTCCAATTCATCTCTTGACAGAAAATTTCATATAGCTAGTTCTTCACTAAATGTGATATATTTCAATTGATAAACTGATAAAAAGGATTGTGCAGAGATCAAAATAATTATTTCTACACAACAGAAATATAAATGTATTTTCCAAATTAAGATGTATTTACCGTACTGAATGTTTTTAATTTGTCTTAAGATGTTATAGGACTATAAGTACATTATAAAGAGTACATCTCTGTTTCATAGGATAATTAATCATCTCCTTTACTACTGTACAGCACAAAGTATAACTATAGAAATTATGAACATAATTCATTTATAAGTCCTTCCATATATTGTGGTCATTACATAGAGCCTGTTGTCCCTGTTATAGTTTTTATGTGAGAGTGTGAAGTTACTGCGCTACCACTATAGATGAACACCAAGCAGCCAGCACAACAATTCTTAGCAGAAATTGTAAATGTAATCCAACATAAGTGACATAGCATCCAACACTGAATAAACCCTCACAGGATGAGGAGAGCCTGCTCTTAACCATTGGGCCCTTGCAAAATACATTGTTGGAATTCCAAATCGTGCGTGATTATTTTAAGGCATGTAAGTGCAACTATTTTTAATAAATTAGTTTGCCCTAACGGTATTACGCTATGTGGCACTTTTGTTTCTGCTGAGGTCTTCTCCATTATCACATTCTGGATATTTGTGGTTACTCATTGATATGGATACCCTGTCTGAGTGATGCCCAATAACTGAAGGCCGAGATACGGATATAAATTTTGGAGTGTGCCCCCTATGATGTGGAGGTTTGACTATATGGTTCCAGTTGAAGATCCTGGAGTCCGATTAACACTGTATCCATCATGCGTCTACCCAGAGTGATCTGGTAAGAGTACCCCCTTATATCTTGGGCTGAGGTCTGCACTGCATGTTGAAGTCACTTTCTAAGTCCTGTGATAGTCTGTACCTTAGGAACTTTACACAAAACAAGAATACATAGAGTCTTCTTGGGACATTTTTGATAATCACTTTATTGCTTCATTGCACATATTTATGCACTTTAAAAACTTTAATATTTGTGATTGTTTATTTAGTGTTGGATGCCAATATTAATAGGCATCTACTTTCAGCGCTGCACTATGTCACTTATGTTGGATAGATTTTATGTATTTTATATTATAGAGTAAGCAAATATTTAACCAATGACTGCATCAGGGGACAGGTGAACCATCTCATCAACATATCAGTTTGGATGAAAAGATCCTTTTAATGACACTCGGACTAAATATTTAAAGAAATGTTTTAATTTTTTTAATTAAATTATTTTCTGACTAACGGAATGAAGGGAGAATAGTACCTTCCTATCAACAGCAATTGGGTATCTGCCAATCTATTCAGCACAAGCAAAAAAAAACTGACTTCTGTCCCCTGTTATCTGTTAAGCTAAAGGAACTTGGAAAGGGATTACTTGTGAACATAAAAATGACAGAACTTTGCTTAACATAAATCATTGTTCAATTCCCTTAATAATATACAACAATGTTTTTGGAGAACTCTGACTGGACCTTATGAAAGGGTTAGAAATAGAAATGTGAAGCTGTCGTGATTGCATATTTTACTTTTGGGATACTGTGGTAGTCTACGTATGGGGAAATTACAATAAACAATGCTTCAACAGCATCTATTGAAACATTTGCTTTACTTTGGGTCATGACTCTAGATAATTGTCTGCTATATATATATATATATATATATATATATATATATATATATATATTTGTCTTTTGCACTAATTAGTATGCTTATATAATTTTCCTGAATTAATTTTCCTTAATTTTTTGAGTTTCAGCTTCTAGCTTAGTTCTAGTTCTACTTCTTAGTTTGGTCTGTCCATAACCAATCATTTTATATGTACATTTGTCAAAGTTTACAGTTTTATGGCCATGCTAATAAGTATAGTACTGCTGTAGATTTTTCTAAACATTATTAGAAAGAATAAGAAGACACTGCTTCAATGATCGGATAGTGTTCCTTCAGCCACAGTGATGGGACAGGGCGCCATAAAGCATAGAAAGAAGTGGGAAGAAGTGAAAAAGCTTCGCCATCAGACAAGCCTTCCAGTCTTTGTAAGACTGGACTGAGAACAACAAGGTGCAGCAAGATGAATTAAACCAAGAATGTCATATGTCATTTATTTAATAAACAAGAACATGATTCTGTCTCTCTTGGACACAAACTAGGTTAGTTAAATTTCTTCTATGAATACCCAGTTACCAGGAAATATATGAGAAGCTAGAAACATCACTTGGTAAAGGGTTCAAATTCTTCTTTTTTGCACCTGGTGATTCTCCCTATAGATATATAGCAGGGAAACCCTCTGGGTGCTGGAGACAAGCCAGGCCAGATGAGAACAGCGAATGTTACAATGTACTACAAATGATATGTCATTTTGGGCCAGTATTAATGTGATGAGGCAGCTGAATGCGTCTCCCTTGTTTGAGCAGAGGGTGCAGGGATAAGGAGGTCAGCAGCTGCATCATGAATTTTGAATCTCAATCCGGTTTGATCAGTTCTAGCATGCTTTAAACTGCTCCGTATGCATGCAGAAGGATCAGCTGCTTTCAGCATCTTACCCTCATCCCTTCAAATCGTGACAAGGCTCTTAGGGGTCTCAAAGCTCTTAAGGTCCTAAGGGACTTAATGGCACCTAGTTCCGAGTAGCCCAGGGCATTAGCTACAAGGCTTACTAAAGAGACCTACACAGAAACAGAAAAGCAAAGAGAGGTTCCAGACTGTTAGAGTCAAAGCCTAACACTGATTAAACAGCCTGGATTCATGGCTGGGACCTCAGCTGTCTAAATCACTTGACAGAACCGACCTGGAAGGAAACATGGTTGAAAAGGTATTAGAACGAGAAGGAGAAATACATGAAAGTGAAGCAGAACCACACAGATAGACAGTGGGGGTCTATTCAAGGCGGGGCTGACAAAATTCTTACCCTTGCCCTTCACCATCTGCTGGATACAGCTGCTTCCACTAAATGAAGCCAGACAAATTAAAAAGGTACCTGTGAGAAAGAATACAAATAAACATATACAGCACATTCCTTCAACAAATATGTCATCTGGAAACTAAAGTCATGTATTGGCGAGGCTAAGACTGTGCCATGATTGGTCTTACTCTCTGTGTCCTGGTGTGTTTTTATAATTATTTAATAGACAATAGGGCGGTGGTTTTCACGAAGGGTCTCAAACATGCAGCTGTCCTTGAAAAATACAATATAAATGTTAATGAGTAACCAATACATAACAAAATTCATGGGGAAGGAACAATGTAGTTAATCTGTTAAGGAGCAATATCTAATATCTTTATTTAATTTAAGTATGAAAGCAAATGTTCAGGTTAATGAAAATTTCAGCTCTTCTTCTGGTCCCTCTATGGAGTAAATAGAAAGAATACTCCAAACACGATCACATTTCACAATTGGAACTGGTTTGATCTACACCTCCATCTACAGGGTATATACATGGTATTGTGGCTCATCAATTCAGATGTTAGTGCTTTACTGTTGTGGCTTATAAGAGGCATGTTTGCAAGTGGGAATAGTCCAAATTAGCACATAGAGGGGTCAGATACATAGCTAACTTATATATACTCAACTCTAAGGTTGAGCCCAAGTAGAGGTCTTCTAAATGAGTACACTAGGTTCTTTCTTGTGGCCTGGGCACAGTATATTCAGTGAAGGGCAAACCCTGTAGGCTATAAAAAATACAAAGTACCCAAATCAATTACTAAAGTAATTTGTTTATGCCATGAACTCCAGTTCAGTGGTTGTAATCTTGCTTATTACATATTCCATAGTATTAATAAAGATATTGTTATTTAATTTACTTCAGAAAACGGACCCCAAATGTTAAATGGTTGCAGAGTATGTGATAACATTCATTAGCCTCTCTTTTTCCCTTAGTTTAATCCCTAGACTGGAAAGTATATATTACACTATATAACTGCTGAACCACTTTTGGGAAATCACTGTCATATTTATATTGTCATATCTTTTATATCTATATACTGTATATGTGGTTCTATTTAGAATCTCGGACACCTTGTGTACCCTTTCACACACCTACAGCCTCTAGGACAGCCTTCCACCCCATCACCCACCCTCTGTTAGAAGAGTTGCTGTCCAGATAATTCACTGGCTTCCTTGTGGTGCTGCCAATAAATAACTCATCTTTAAATAATCAAGGACCCCTTTGCAACTGATATGAAATGAGAATTGCCTTTGATTGCTCTTGGACAGAGATCGTCATGTGAACAAGGAAGCTGGGGCCTTCTATCAGCACTGAAACAATCATATTGGGCAATGCCACTAACAGCTTCCAAGCATTTACAGGCTTCCAATGAAAGATAAGAAGCCACATTAGAGGACTGTAGTGTTGCAGTTAGGTGAATGGGTACACAGGGTAGGGTTTCCACAATATGTTAAAGAAGGCAAGGAATATAGTAAACCTGGAAAGACATTCAATTTCATTTCAGTAAAAACATAAATGAATACATACATCAACAATGAGGAAGTCCAGCCAGCACCAGGCATTTGTGAAAAACTTGACAAAGCCATAAGCCAACCACTTCAATAACATCTCCAGGATGAAAATATAAGTAAAAACTTTGTCCGCATACTCGAGAATCGTTCTGATGGTTTTTCGCTGTTCTATGTAGATGTCTTCAAATGCCTACCAAACAATGGACAATTCCAATAAATCACTTGACTGTTTATTTATTGAAAGACATTTAGATTTATAGAATAGGTGCACATGCACATGCATAAAAAGATATTGCTCCAGCACATGGCTGGTCACTCAATAGGTCTCATGCAAAAAAATGTTATGCAAGATATCAAACAAGTTGGGAAATTTTGTCTGATTTTGTTTTCATTTCTGCTGATATATAAAGCCAGAGGCAGGAGGCATCTTATCATTTTCAGAAGGAGTGTTTAGCAATGGCAGCCCATATATTCTACTAGGCACAGGACACCCTTAGATAGGATAATATTGTTTTAAAAACAAGAACTGTTAAGAGTCACTAAACATAGTCCATTACCAATTTCACATATTTCTTTCTCATCCATTGTCAGGGCATTCTTAGACTGCCAACTTCAGGGAAAATGGACACTGGCAACAAAAAAACATTGTCCAGCACAGAATAACCGCACCCACACCATCATGCCTCAATTTTTTGCTAGTGTCCTCAGCTGCTGGATGATTCATTCTGAAAGTGCTAAATCTCAGAAGCTCCTGGAGTTATTGGTCCAGAGCTGGGGCAGTGTTCCCATTCCCGTCTCTGCAACTCAATGTTGTGAGAAACTAGCAAACGTATGTTGTGTTTAGGCTTCCTCTGTTTAGGTACTGAGACTACTTATGTGATATTTGCTACAGAAGCAACTGTAGCTGACTGGCAATTTTAGTGGGGTAAAAATTATCTTTTTTATATCCTTGCTTGTGCTGTATGTACTTTGCTAGTTGGCCACATATAAGCTCTCCTCTTTATTTCTGCTAGGGTTATACAAGGGGAACTGTTACAGTTTTATTACTTGCCTTGTTCTTTTCAGCTGCACTTAATGAAGCAGCTCTAATGCAGCAGGGAGCGTACTAATGCCTATGGGAGTGTGCCCAAACTCTATGCTTGCTTTCTTAGTGAGAAAATTAAGGTACATCCGGAGAATGACTGGAATGAGTTGTGATAAGAAATATATTTGCTTCACACTTGATGTATCGTCCACCAGAACAGACCACAATCATAGTGTACTCTGTGCTAATACAGGCTGAGTAAAAGATCACAGTCAGATTGTACTTGGCGAGTTTAGTTCTAAAATCTCCCCTGGTTCATTTACAACAGCTGTTGTGAAATTTTGTGTGTAGTTGTTCCCATGCCCTGACACAGTTGTTAACAGTGCAACACTTCATCACTATTAGAAACCAGCGGATTCCCTTCCAACATTTCACTGTGGCTGCTATGTATTTTTAGTGGGAAAGGTATGGTACTGGCAAAAGCCCTGTTACAATCCTCATTGCCTTTGGTATTTAAGTAAATCTGGTCAGTTGGGGGATTAATTTCAGTCTCAGGCTGGGTTCACACTATTGTGAATTGGATGTGGGTTTCCCTGCATCCAATTTGCATAGCAGGAGATTGTGATTGTCTATGGAGCCAGTTCACACATCTCTGCAACGGCTCTGGTGCGAATTGCACAGGAGCCCTGTGCGTCTTTTGATCTGTTACAGGTCCGAATTCAGACCAAATCTGGGCTGAAATCGGACCTGAAACAGTGAATGGAGACGCACTGGACCCCTGCTGTGAGTCGCTGTGTTCTCCAGTGTGAACCCAGCCTTAATCTTTAGTTTGTTTTGTTTGGCCCTCACTGCAATCTCTGGTGAACAGAAATGGGGCTCTATGCCCTCTTTGAAGAAAAGATTGTTTGGACTAATTTTGGTCTAAAAAAATGACGCCCAGATTTTAAGAATTTTTCTCCTTATTGCGGCGATCAGCTTTACCCTTTAAATTGGCACTGATGTATGTGGGCATCAAGGATATGTACCCAGTGCATGCTCTTTTCTTTCCAGCAAATCCATATTTCTCACTTTTTGCTGTGGGGCCCTTTACTACCAGTTCTTGGTCCTGGGCACCATACTGATGCGAGGGACTTTGTCATTGGAGG
This sequence comes from Glandirana rugosa, assembly GCA_018402905.1. Classification (NCBI taxonomy): domain Eukaryota; kingdom Metazoa; phylum Chordata; class Amphibia; order Anura; family Ranidae; genus Glandirana; species Glandirana rugosa. Next base: position 1,110,944 of record BLSH010460227.1, on the reverse strand, counting down.
AGGTTCATCTCCTAAACAGTATCCTAGAACTTAGGGTGATTTTGCTGTCCATGCATCCTGCTGGAAGGTCATCTGATCTGGATTCAGTCGGACAACACTGTGGCCGTTACATACATCAACCAGCATGGAGAAAATTTCACTGTGGCAGCACAAGTAGTTCAGACTCTGTTTGGGCAGAACTTCCTTTTCCTGATTTTTCAGCCCCAGTGTAGACAATTATCAGTCAAACTTCCTCAGTCTGGACCCAGGGTAGTGATCACTACACCCTGCAAGACATTTTTCCTGGCTTTGATGTTGAGGCCCAAGACTGCCTTTTTTTTTAACGTTAGTTCTGCATTTCACCTCAACCTTTCCTCCAAGATGTTCTCCTGTCCCTATATCTGACTGCAGTTTACCTTGTAAAATCTTTGGATGTGTCACTGCTTCTTCAGGAAATCGTATTCCTTTCGTAATCTGGATGGTTCCCGTAAGGGTACACCAGCTTCTCATTCCACCATTTCTAGGTGACTCAGGCAGAGAATCATCCAAACTTATGGTTTAAAGCTGGGTTCACATGTATGCGAATTGGATGCAGCTTTTCCGCATCCAATTCGCATGACAGGAGACTGTGACCGGCTCTCAATGGAGCCAATTCACACATCTCAAGGGCGGCTGCGGAGTGGATTCCACATGGGTCCTATGCATCTTTGGCTCCATTTCAGGTCCGAATTCAGACAAAAATTCGGGCCTGATTCGTCCCTGAAATTGAGAACAGGGACACATTGGACCCCTGCTGTGAGCTGCATCTAAATTCAGTGTGAACACAGACTTAAGGATTGGGTTCCATCCTGTTCTTTCAAAGTGAATTTTTCTAGATCTCTGAATGCTTCTTGTGGTTTTTAGCATGTATCAACTTTTTTCCAGCTTGCATAGCTTCCCCTTGGTCTTCTGTAATCTGTTTTCTAAGTTCAACCAGATGGATATTCAGACCTAATCTGATTCCAGCTTCGAGAGGTCCTTCGGGTGGCTCTTCAAGCTGCAGACAAACCCAAGTTACTGCTGTTTTTGTCTTGGGACTGTTAATCTTTTTTTCCTATTTTGTACTACTTTTCTACAAAACTGAGGCACAATGGTTGTGGATGGGGATATCCAGTGCCAACCAACTTTTTTTGTTGCCAGTGTCCATTTCTACAGTAGGCAAGACTGTGTCCCTCAATAGACTAAAAGGGTTATGAGTATGAAATATCCTATTTTTCCATGAAAAGACACGTATGACAGTTTGTAACAAGAGAGGCTGGGATTCACTGCATTGTTTTTTTTTTCAGACTTAGCTTTGCTAAAATACCAAAACATATACCTATCACCTATCATATACCATGCACCTAAACCAGTTATGTTATAAATTAATAAAAAAAAACTGTCCATATATGCACATCAATGGTAAATAAATTATATGTTGGATTAAGATAAAAAATAGTGGGGGACATTTATCAAGTAAATTAGCAATACATTTAGTCACAAATCATACTGTGCTTCCTTCACCAAAGTCTTCAGCAGCCAAAGGAGGAATTTCTGACTGTTTCACAATGCCTCTCACTGCTCCTCTTTAGACTGTTTAGCATTGCTTTGCCATGTGACAGGATTGATAAATGTCACTCAGTATTTTCCACTACCATAGTCCTTCATCAGCATTAGCTAGCACAATGTTATGGAGTAGATAAACAAGGCTAGGAAGTTTTTTACACATGCACCGTATATGTTCAACTTTACATAGAAATACTACAAAATATAACGCATGCAACAAAATGCTCTCTAGCACTACAGCCTCTTGCATATAAGTATATACAAGAAAAACACTTTTTTTTGGTCAAGCATCCAATCATAATCTGTCTTTGTTTCCATAGCAGTTTAGGATAAAGAAAAGGAAGAAGCTGGTTGGTCATCATTTATAACAAGAAATTCATTTAAAGGGCTAATTCAACTTTAGAGACATTTGCACAAAAAAATCCCTACGCATTATAGCTTCCTCGGTACATTAACATGCAGTCCTCTGTTTTGTGAAATAATGCTTCTTTTTCAAGTTGTTCCATTGGGTTCCCCTCTCTGTCCTTCCTAGATACCAAGATGTACCGACCGTAGGATGCATGGCCCCCCAGTGCTTCATTCTCGATCAATCCATGTGCAGTCCACTCTGCGGGAGTGAAAGGGAGCAGTCTATGTATGCATGAGTAGGGAACAAAGCCAAGTTCTTGTTCATGACATGCTAGGGCCGCATATCCAATAATCGGTACATCCTACCATCTATGTAGGCCAGAAAGAAGCTCAATGGAAAACACAACTTAAAAAAGTAAACATTATCTTACAAAATTGAGGACTGTGCATTAATTTACATAAGAAACTGTAATGTATACTGATTTTTCGTTTTGCAAACATCATTCAGCCCGGGTTCACATTACTGTGATCTCAAAGATTGCATGTGATTCGCACTCGCACCGCAGGTGCCAGTCACATGCGATCTCTGAGCAATGCGAGTTCAGCCATACAGTTGTATGGCTGAACTCGCATTAGATTCACACCAAAAAAGGTGCAGGAGCCTTTTTTCTCCCGCACTGGAATTGGATCGCATGGGTGTTCTCACCTATGCGATCTGATTCCTGTGCGAATTCACAGTTCGCACTGCGATCTGTGAACCGATCTGAGGGTGTCATTAACTTTTTAATGACACCTGCAGCGATTCGCAGAAGGCAGTGTGAACTGCCTGCGGGAGAGGGGCGATGTGGGAACCGGCTCTGGAATCGCGCTGGTTCCGGCATCGCACAAGTCTGAACCAGGGCTCAAGGTGAACTAACCATTTAAACCCTTTAATACACAAGGCCCTTTAGTTTCCTCATGTTTTCTAAAAGTAGGAATAGGGTATAATTGAGATGAATACTTGCCAGAGCACCAGAGCTTAATAAAATCATGAAGATGATAAAGGTTTCAAACCAGTTATGCTCCACTATTAGAAAACAGGTTTTCCGAAGGGTCCACCATGACTTTCCAATCCCCTCTTCTACGCTAACTTGACAACACTTGTAACGTGCCACACAACCTGTATAGAATACAAATTGCTAGTCTTATCCAAGGAAAAATTCATACATAAGAGGAAGCACAAGTACAAGTTTTAAATGAAAAAACATACATTTTTGTTTCCAATCTCTCTCTGATGTGTATGTTTGTATATATGTGAGGCTTTGTACTATGAGTTGCTGTATGTAGAAACATATGGACATTAAAGTCGTTATACATATGGTACTTAAAAGCAGTAATACAACTTTTAAACAAGCTATCACTGACCTCTATATCTGCTTGTACTGTAAAGTAAGTCATTCTTAAAGATTCCTAAAAATTATAATAGACTCTGCTTTGTGCTTACATTAGAGATTGGCAGGCTGACAGTATCTGCTTTCCATTGAAATTAGCTACAAAGGATTGCAGGGTTTTTTTTTTACTCATACTTGCTATAGGGAAAACTTTTTTTTTTGTTTTGGACAGAGTGGAGAGGGATTCTGTGTCCCTGATAGAGCTCATGTACACTGCAGCTCAAATAAGCTCAAAGAAGCTGCTTCAACAGGCTTTTGAGCTTTTTTGAGCTCTCATTTTTTTCTGCCTGGAAACTCCCCTCCATGCTGGCCAATGTGTCCATGCACACTATGGCTTTGGCGTTTATGAGAGGTGCTTTTGAGCAGAAAAGACGCCTAAGTACCCAAAAACGTGTGAAAAGGAGTGAAAAGCACAAACAAACACGAATAAACTCGAAAATGCACAAAGAAAGGAAAATGAGCTAAGGGGAAGGTTTGTGAAAAAAATGCTTATGCTAAAAAAAAAGCTTAAAGAAGCTCAATAAAAAGAGCAAAAAAAAGCACAACTTCAAGTTTTTAGGCAGAGAAATAAGAGCTCAAATGCCTGTAGGAGCAGATTTGTGTTTTGAGCTGCAGTGTACATGAGTCCTTATAGAAATTCACACTCTCTGTATGTATAAGTATATAAATTCCAGCACTCAAATGTCCATAAATATCTTCCTTTATTCCACAACAATCATAAGCTCTCACCAGATTTTCATGACCCTATGGATATAAGCGGGTCATATAAAGCTCAGCAAACAACTCCAGGTGTCTTAAGCCTCGTACACACGGGACGACGATCGTGTTCAAGACGTCGTACTCACGACCGTTGCATGCATAATCGATCGTCTGTGGCGGCGCTTTCAACAGTTGAACGTACGACGGTCGTTCGTGGGAGTTGTATGTGCAGACTAGAAAACTTGGTCGTGTCAACAAGCTCGCATACGACTGTTGAGTCGTGTGTAGAGCAGCTGTGTTCAACAAAGTTGTATTGTGCTAAACACGCATGCGCCAAGTCCACTTTCAACTAACATGAAATTAGAAAGGAGCCCAAAAGGTGACGCTACTTCCTCATTATACGCTCATTCGCGTCATCACGTTCGGCCGGCCGCAAGTTGTATGTACGACCGTCGTGTGCATGTCAGTGGGCTACATACGACCGTCAACGTACGATTCAACACGGTCGTGTGCACGATCGTCGTCCCGTGTGTACGAGCCATTAGATTCCACCTTCTGATGTGTGCTTCTCAGCTTTCCTTGCACCATTCCAAAAAGTGAGACAAAGAGAAAAAAAAACTATGTAGTGTAGTATGCCACACCATGCACTCAATATATAAAATCATAAATCTGCTTACATTAACGCATAAACCAAAATGTGAATCTTATCACCATACACTTTCTTCCCAGTGTACCGTGAAAACAAAAAACTACTATAGTGCTGTACGTTTAATAAAGATATATTATTCCAATTATGGTTGTGCTCACACATAACAGTGATCCATAATGCCCAAAAGATCCAATCTCCCCATAGCTCACTCTCTCCCCTGTGCCAAAATACTCTTACCAGAGTTATTTTCAGGGCTCATTTATAAACCATTTCCAACACCAATGCCTTCTCCCACTTCTCCTTACAGTAGTGAAGGTCACTCAGAAATTCACAATGTTGGCATAAAGTTAAAAGAAAGCAAAGACCATAGTTAAGCAAAATGTAACTATATGTAATTTATTCAGAGTGAAAAAGCTGCTCGCATTCAACAAACTATGAAACACATGTGTATACCAGCATCCAAGATGGCGGGTCAGGGAATTGTGATTCTAGACATGCGTCTGACATCACTTTTGATGCATTTTATCACTTGACTTTATCAAAGGTTCTTTTAATTAACCTTCCATCAAGAAGCAACGTCAGACGTACATCTGGAACAAGAAGTCCCTGATCCACCATCTTGGATGCTGGCATATATACGGTATCTCACAAAAGTGAGTACACCCCTCACATTTTTGTAAATATTTCATTATATCTTTTTCATGTGACAACACTGAAGAAATGACACTTTGCTACAATGTAAAGTACTGAGTGTACAGCACACACAGCCATTAATGTCTAAAACGCTGGCAACAAAAGTGAGTACACCCCTAAGTGAAAATGTCCAAATTAGGCCTAAAGTGTCAATATTTTGTGTGGCCACCATTATTTTCCAGCACTGCTTTAACCCTCTTGGGCATGGAGTTCACCAGAGCTTCACAGGTTGCCACTGGAGTCCTCTTCCACTCCTCCATGACGACATCACGGAGCTGGTGGATGTTAGAGACCTTGCGCTCCTCCACCTTCAGTTTGAGGATGCCAACAGATGCTCAATAGAGTTTGGCCAGTCCATCACCTTCACCCTCTGCTTCTTTAGCAAGGCAGTGGTCGTCCTGGAGTTGTGTTTGGGGTCATCATGTTGGAATACTGCCCTGCGGCCCAGTCTCTGAAGGAAGGGGATAATGCTTTGCTTCAGTATGTCGCAGTACATATTGGAATTCATGGTTCCCTCAATTAACTGTAGCTCCTTAGTGCCGGCAGCACTCATGCAGCCCCAGACCATGACACTCCCACCACCATGCTTGACTGTAGGCAACACACTTGTTTTTGTACTCCTCACCTGGTTGCCGCCATGCACGCTTGACACCATCTGAGCCAAATAAGTTTATCTTGGTCTCATCAGACCACAGGACATGGTTCCTGTAATCCATGTCCTTAGTCTGCTAGTATTCAGCAAACTGTTTGTGGGCTTTTTTGTGCATCATCATTAGAAGAGGCTTCCTTCTGGGATGACAGTCATGCAGACCAATTTGATGCAGTGTGCGGCGTATGGTCTGAGCACTGACAGGCTGACCCCCCCAACCCTTCAACCTCTGCAACAATGCTGGCAGTACTCAGACAACCTCTGAATATGATGCTGAGCACATGCACTCAACTTCTTTGGTCGACCATGGCGAGGGCTCTTCTGAGTGGAACCTGTCTTGGCCACCATGCTGCAGCTCAGTTTCAGGATCTTGGCAATCTTCTTATAGCCTAGGCCATCTTTATGTAGAGCAACAATTCTTTTTTTCAGATTCTCAGAGAGTTCTTTTCCATGAGACGCCATGTTGAACTTCCAGTGAGAGTGAGAGTGATAACACCAAATTTAGCACACCTGCTTCCCATTCACACCTGAGACCTTGTAACACTAATGAGTCACATGACACCAGGAAGGGAAAATGGCTAATTGGGACCAATTTGGACATTTTCACTTAGGGGTGTACTCACTTTTGTTGCCAGTGGTTTAGACATTAATGGCTGTGTGTTGAGTTATTTTGTGGGGGGACATCAAATTTACACGGTTATACAAGCTGTACAATCACTACTTTACATTGTAGCAAAGTGTCATTTCTTCAGTGTTGTCACATGAAAAGATATAATAATATATTTACAAAAATGTGAGAAGTGTACTCACTTTTGTAAGATACTGTTCATGCGTTTCTTAGTTCTTTGACTGTGTGCAGCTTTTTTACTTTTAATAAATACAATTTAGTTACATTTTGCTGAACTATGGTATTTGCCTTCTTTTAACTTTATGCAAACATTGCAAATTTTTAAGTGACCATTGCAACTGTAAGAAGACGTGGGAGGAGCTGGTGTTGGAAATGGTCTATATACAGTATGAGTCCTGAGATGGAAAAATAAATCTGGTAAGAGTGTTTTGGCACAGGGGAGAGAGCATGCACTGGGGAGATTGGATATTTTGGGCATTTTGAATCACTGTTACGTGTGAGCACAACTACAATTGGAATGCTATATGTTTATTAAACTTACGGCGCTATAGACGTTTTTTCTTTTTTTCATGGTGTGGTGGGCTGAACATTTTTGCCAGTCTGTGGGAGATTATGCAATTAGAAAAAGGAGAAAGTTATTTGAAGCCTGTATAGCCTGAGGTTAAAAGGGTAATACGTTTCGGTAAGCTCACTTCTACATTTGATATTGGATAGGCTGGTGTATGGTGATAAGACACATTTTGGTTTATAATTTAATGTAAGTGCATTTATGATTTCATATATTGAGTGTATGGTGTGGCATACTACACTATATTGTTTTGTCTCTCCTTGTTACACTTTTGGAAGGGTGTGAGTTGGAAAAAGTATTACCCCCTTGTGAGAATTTTGTTGAACCACCTTTTGCTTTAATTACAGCCTTTAGTCTGCTGGGATATGTCCCTACTAACTTTGCACATCTAGACTTTGCAATATTTGCCCAATCTTCTTTGCAGTACTGCTCAAGTTTAGTTAACCACTTCCCGACCGCCGTATGCAAAATGACGTGGTTCAGTTATCCTGACTGGACGTCAAATGACGTCCTAATGATAACAAGGCGCTGCGCGCCCGGGCTGGGCGCGCATCGCGGCGATCGGTGATGTGGGAGGTCAGTCTGACCCCCCGCAATACCGATCTCGGTAAAGTGCTTCCATCCGAAGCACTTTACTATGTGATCAGCCGTGACCAATCACGGCTGCTCACAGTGTAACACAGGAAAGCTGTTTATCGACTTTCCTGTACTCAGGTCTGCAGACATGAGGAGTGGAGAGCCGATCGGCTGCATTCCTGACAGGAAGGGTTTGTGCTGATGATTTATCAGCACACCCCCCCCTCGGATCGCCACACTAGACCACCAGGGAGCCTGCCCAGGGACCATCAACAATGCCCCCACCCAGGACCACCAGGGAGCCGACCAGGGACCACCAGGGAGACCACCCTAGACCACCAGGTAAGGGCATAGTGCCCAATATGAATGGCACTTAGTGCCACCTTCAGATGCCACCCTAGACCACCAGGGAATGGGCCCCTTTCTGTACATATGCCCACCAGTGCCCACCAGTGCCCCTATCAGTGTGTACCAGTGCCCCTATCAGTGCATACCAGTGCCACATATCAGTGCCCATCATTGCTGCATATAAGTGCCTCATCATCAGTGCCACCTCATCAGTGCCACCTCATCAGTGCCAATCAGTACTGCCAGATCAGTGCCCGTCAGTGTAGCCTAATCAGTGCCCATTAGTGATGGAGAAAATTTACTTATTTACAAAGTTTTGTGACAGAAATAGAGAATTTTTGGGGGTTTTTTTCAAAATTTTCGGTCTTTTTTTGTTTATAGCGCAAAAAATAAAAACCGCAGAGGTGATCAAATACCACCAAAAGAAAGCTCTATTTGTGGGAACAAAATGATAAAAACTTTGTTTGGGTACAGCGTCGCACGACTGCACAATTCTCATTCAAAACGCAACAGCACTGAAAGCTGAAAATTGGTCTGGTAGGAAAGTGTTCTAAATGCATAGTATTGAAGTGGTTAAATTTGATGGTGACTATTTGTGGACTGCAGTCTTCAAGTCATTCCACAGATTTTCAATGGGGTTTAAGTCTGTGCTCTGACTAGGCCATGCAAGGACATTCACCTTTTTTCTCCTTCAACCACTGTGTGATCATTTTTGCTGTGTGCTTTAGGTCATTGCCATTATAAGATAAACCTTCTTCCCATTAACAACTTTCTGTCAGAGGGCAACAGATTTTCCTCAAGAATTTGATGGTATTTTTCTTCTCTTCTGACGAGTGCTCCAGTCCCTGCTGCAGAGAAACACCCCCAGAACAGGATATTACCACCTCCATGATTCACTGTAGGAATGGTGTTATTTGGATGGTGAGCTGTATTGGATGACCACAGAGCACACAGCAAGAATGACTACACAGTTGTTGAAGGAGAAAAAGGTGAATGTCCTTGCATGACTTAGTCAGAGCCCAGACTTAAACCCCAGTTCTGCAGAGAAGAGTGGGCAAATATTGCAAAGCCTAGATGTACAAAGTTAGTAGAGACATATCCCAACAGTGATTATCTTAAAGTGGGGTGATTATTTTCTATACCCACTGTATATTTATAGGGCCATGGAAATCTAGTTAGTAAGAGTTTATGACTGTTGCGGAAAAAAAGGATAGTTGTACATTGAAGGAAGAACCTTCATTTTTGATCACAAAATATTTTTTTATGGACATTTGAGCGCTGGAATTTATATACTTATCAATACAATATATATCCAGGCAGGCAGTGATTTCTAGGTGCTTGTACCACATATATGATTATAGGGTTACACCTGAGCAGTAGATTGTGTATTATTATAACCAAAGATGAACATGAAAGAAAATCCCAAAGTGTGGATTGCCACCAGATCAGGAATAGAGGGGAAATCTTCCAATTGGGATACTAATTCTGGTGACAACCGGGGATTTCTTCTCATTTCCTGTTTTGGCTATGGTATAGGAAGTGAAGAAAAATCCCCCCAATGGGACACAGATGGCCAAAAGACTGACAGGGGTTATAGCCCTCCCTTACTCTAAAATCTAAAATGAAAAACGTGTTGACTTTAGTTCTACTTTAAGGCTTTTACTGGTTATTCAGAAAATGTAAATACTTTATTGTGCAATGTCTTGGCACAGGTTCACTTTAAATCAACCATGTTCAACCATTAGGTGCTCATATAGTGTAAATAATGTACTTTGATTTTGTATCAATGTCTTATATCCCCATACACTGCAGCACTCAACCTGGGAGAAAGAGCCAGCACTAGGACCCAATTTAGTGTGCATTAACTTTTAAAGGGGTTGTAAAGGCAGAAGGTATTTTATCTTAATGCATTCTGTGCATTAAGGTACAAAGCCTTCTGTGTGCTGCAGCCCCCCTCAGCCCCCCTAATATTTACCTGAGGTCCATCTCTGTCCAGCGATGTCCACGAGTGTCTCCACCATCTGAGATTATCCCTCCTGATTGGCTGAGACACAGCAGCGGTGCCATTGGCTGCCACTGCTGTCAATGAAAGCCAGCTAGCCAATCAGGGGAGAGAGGGGCGGGGCTGTGTCTGGCCTCCATGTCTGAATTGACACAGGGAGCTGTGACTCGGACTGGGTGCCCCCATAGCAAGCTGCTTGCTGTTTTCACCAGTTTAGGTATAATTAGTGCTAGCTGGCATTTTTTGAGCGTTTGTGAGTGATTACATTACATTACAAGAAAAAATAACCTGTCATTACATTTTTATTTCTTTATATGCTAAAGTGACACATAATGCTTTTAATTATTTAAGGACAGAAGTTAGAAAAAGAAAATCTAGGAATGAGGCAACCTGAATTTTTTGAAAATATGGGGCACCCTTGCTGTTAAAGCGGTATTAAACCCAAAAGCAAACACTTATTATATTGCAACTTATCACTTCTTATATGCAGGTGCTGCATCTTTTATTTTTACCTGGTGATCAGGTCAGTAAGTCTGTTGTTTTCTAACAGAACAAGCTGTCCTGCAGATGTACGAGTTGGAGGGTTAAGACAAACCATTTAAAGTGGTTATAAACCCTTACATATACCCATTGAAGTGACTAGCCTTAAGTGATACACATAGATTAAACAAATACACCTACATACGTTGTACCTGTTTATCTGTAGCCCCTCTACTCTACAGCCTTGTAAAACACACAGATCTAAGGATTTTTCTCAACAATAGAAAGCAGGGGGTGGGGATTTGATGGACAGAGCTCCAGTGAAACCTGACATCCAGCGGCGGCTGGTGTGGGAGGGGCGCTGGGGCGCCGCCTCCCCGCTGGCAAAAGACGAGGAAAAAAAAAAAAAAAAAAAAAAAAAGT
>BLSH010460227.1:1024595-1095773 GCA_018402905.1 Glandirana rugosa | reverse complement strand
CCCACCTGTGTCACTGGCTGCAAAGTGCCCCTCCTGTGTCACTGGATGCATAACTGCCCCCACCTGTGTCACTGACTGCATAATTGCCCCACCTGTGTCACTGGCTGCATAATTGCCCCCACCTGTGTCACTGCCTGCAAACTGCCCCCACCTGTTTCACTGTATACTGTGTCCTGTGATACTGAGCTGTATACTGCGTCCTGTGATGCTGAGCTGTATACTCTGTCCTGTGATACTGAGCTGTATACTGTGTCCTGTGATACTGAGCTGTATACTGTGCCCTGTGATACTGAGCTGTATACTGTGCCCTGTGATGCTGAGCTGTATACTGTGTCCTGTGATGCTGAGCTGTATACTGCGTCCTGTGATGCTGAGCTGTATACTGTGCCCTGTGATGCTGAGCTGTATACTGTGCCCTGTGATGCTGAGCTGTATACTGTGCCCTGTGATACTGAGCTGTATACTGTGTCCTGTGATGCTGAGCTGTATACTGTGTCCTGTGATGCTGAGCTGTATACCCCTGACACAATATGTGGAATACAGGGGACGGAGTGGGTGGATTCTATAAGGGGCGGGGCTTATTAAAAGTAGGAGGGGTCAAAGGGAAGGGCGGGGCCAGGCGCCCCCCATCCAAAAACTTCACCAGCCGCCACTGCTGACATCTAAGTAAGGGGACACACACACCTTCTCTACGCAATGCCATAGAGAAATATGCACAGCTGAGGCTGTTGTGTTGGCTTAGAGTCTTAAGTCGGTAGCAGAGTCAACCTAAAGAAAAAAAAGGGTCCCCCCTGTAGATTAAAGCCATAATGTGCTAGTTTGCACTGCATACTAGCACATTATGTTAGACTTACCTTTAGAATGGGTTCGCAAGCTCTGGCCCTCTGATTGGCCGCAGCCGCAATGATGTCACTCCCGTGCATGCGTGCGGGAGCCCCGGGCATGGCACACAGCTCTGAAAGAACGGCACGGGAATGCCCTTCCTTCAGAGCTAGCAGAGAGAGAGAGAGAGAGGAAAGAGCAGAGAGAAATTACACTCAGTTCTTTGGATTCATATGTGCATTGATCATTTTTCATGTTAGAGGTTTACAACCACTTTAACACTGACAGGGTTGCTTACAATGGTCAGCTTTATTTTTATTTATGTAAAACCTTTATGCCAAAAGGAAACAAACTGTTTGCTGTAACTGTTTATAAAGTGTTAGCTGGAGCAGGGCTTTAATTTATTAGTAGAGAAGGACCGAACACTACCCCTGTTCAGTTTGCAGCAGAACTCCCAAACAGGGGAAAAGTTCTGCCCTAAACCACAAACTCTATTGAAGTCTATGGAGGCCGAACATGAGAAATCAAAAGTGCCCATTTTGAAGGCTTATATGCAAGTAATTGGCCATAAAAGGGGCATTGGGGTCTGGGTACTGCCCTGGGGGACATGTATCAATGCAACATTGTTTTTAAATAAACTATTGTTTTTAACCACTTGCCGACGGCTGATCGGCAAATGACGGCGACAGAGTGGCTCTGTAACGCGAATCGCCGTCATACGACGGCGGCCGCGATACAGAGCCTAGTGAGCGCGCGCCGGAGGCGCCAGAGCTCACTGTGTTTGGGGGGGGGGCCAGGGAGCGGGTGCGGCGGCTTCGATTGCCGCCGGCTACCTGCGATGCCCCCCCCGGAGTGAATGAATGGAGGTCCGTGTATGTAAACACGGACCTCCGCTCTGTGTGAGGGGGAAGGGCTGTGATCACAGCCTTCCTGTACATGAAGGCTGTGACCACTTCCCTTCCCCAGATAGGCAGTCCCCCATACAGTTAGAACACGCCCAGGGAACATAGTTAACCCTTAGAGCGCCCCTGCAGGTTAACCCCTTCACTGCCAATGGCATTTACACAGTAATCAGTGCATTTTTATAGCACTGATCGCTGTATAAATGCCAATGGTCCCAAAAAAGTGTCAAAACGTTCCGACATGTCCGCCCCAATATCGCAGTACCGCTAAAAATCGCAGATCGCCGCCATTACTAGTAAAAAATAAATAAATAAATAAAAACCCCAAAAATGAATTCTCATCATCCGTAAACGCGACCACTTTTGCGCAAACCAATCAATAAACGCCGATTGCGATTTTTTTTTTATCGCAAATATGAGGAAGAATATAAATTGGCCAAAAATGGTGAAAAAAATGTTTTTTTATATTTTTTTGGGATTTGTATTTTAGCAAAAAGTAAGAAATTTGTTTTTTTTTGCAAAATTGTCGCTCTTCTTTTGTGTATAGCGGCGATCAGAAATGACGCAGAGGGGATCAAATACCACCAAAAGAAAGCTCTATTTGTGGGGAAAAAAAGGACGCAAATTTCGTTTGGGTACAACGTCGCACGACCGCGCAATTGTCAGTTAAAGCGACGCAGCGCCGAATCGCAAAAAGGGCTCCGGTCCTAAAGCTGGAAATCCTTCCGGGGCTGAAGTGGTTAAAGGAGCAGTGATTTTAGTGTTTAATGATGCTTAAAGTACGAAAGATAGAAGAAAAAAAAAAAAGTTTGGGGCAACTAGGATTTTTTTCATTACCGTCTACAGACACTAGGTTCAAATAAATTGAATAGGTTAAAAAATATAGCTTTTATTTAATACATAAAACCTTTTTAAACAAAAGTGTCTAAAAACACATCACTTAGAACAACAAGATGCCTCAACTCAGGATGGCTTTGAGGAACCTTCGAGCTCTTGACATGTTTTGCGGTTTTACACTTCTTCAGAAGAGTACATGAGGTGACAAGAGGAATGTACACTAAAAACAATAATAAAGAACAAAGCATATACAAGTAAATATGTTTCTGTTTTAACATATCATACATGGCGACAGGTCATGGTACATAGTCTAATAAGTCATCAGTAGGCAAAGAGTATCTACCTCAACAGGATAATGGGGCCACTGCCATCCTCAACATACTTCTCTCATAGTAGAACGTTTAAATTAAGATATATACACCTGTGGCATATGATTACGGGTAGGTAATATTTCTCTATATATATCTTAATGATACAAATGAGTACTGTTCATGTTTATGACATGTATACAGCTTGAATCGATTGATCTTTCAGTATTTCCTATCAATATAAACCATATTATCTTATGTAGGGTCATGTCTATGCACTCCCGTGGTTGCTCAGTAAGAGATATATATCTGCCTTGTCGCCTCTCTCCAATTGCCTATCATCCTGTTGAGGTAGATACTCTTTGCCTACTGATGACTTATTAGACTATGTACCATGACCTGTCGCCATGTATGACACTTTAAAATAGACACATACTTACTTGTATATGCTTTGTTCTTTATTATTATTATTTTTAGTGTATATTCCTCTTGTTGCATCACGTACTCTCCTGAAGAAGCAGAAAACCGCAAAACATGTCTAGAGTTCTAAGGTTACGCACAGCCATGATGACTAGAAGCATCTTGTTGTTCTGTGATGTTCAAAGTGATGTGTTTTTAGACACTTTTGTTTGAAAATTTCTATGTATTAAATAAAAATTATATTTTTTAACCTATTTAATGTAGTGTCTGTTGATGGTACCAAAAAATCCTAGTTGTCCCAATCTTTTTTTTTCTCTTCCATACGTCTTCGGGATGATGGTACCTATACCATATTGTAAATATAACGATCTGAGCAATCTATTCGATGCTTAAAGTACAATAAAAAACAAAAAAATCCTTTAAATATAGTGCCTAGCCTGCCTGTATAGTGGCGCATCTGTAGCATGTAGAGAACATGCTGCAGCAAAAATGAACGAGTCAAATCACATTTAAATTGAGTCACAGTTGCAATTGCTGGCACCCGGCTATTTAAAAAAAATAAAGAAAAAAATGGCGTACCATATGGGTTTTAAGGGGAACTCCACACCAAGATGTAAAAAAAAAAAAAAAAAAAACATAGGGTCACCCCTATATCCATACCAGACCCTTATCTGAGTACGCAGAATGGCAAGTCAGGAAAGGGGGGGAGCGAGCGAGCACCCCCCTCCTGAACCATACCAGGCCCCATGCCCTCAACTTGGGGGGTGCTTTGTTGCAGGGGGGTCTCTTCCCCACAACCCTGGGCTGTGGTTGGGGGGTTCTGCGGGCAGGGGGATTATCAGAATCTGGAGCCCCCTTGTTAAAGATCCGCCCCCTCCTCCATGTGAATGAATATGGGGTACACAGTACCCCTACTCATTCACCAAAATAAATAAAAACAGTACTCAGGTTTTTGACAAATCCTTTATTAAAAATAAAAAACAGTGTCCATCATCAATCATAATGCCCACTTCTACCACCAGTCCCCAAAAAAAAGCTCCCCTTGTGACGAAGGCTAACTGCCGAATGCCTGCTCTGCCGTTTGACAGTTCTTAAATAAAGAAGGGGCGCTGCCACCTGGTGACGTCAACTGGTGGCACCGCCCCATTTGACCTCACCGACCCAACATGCATTGATCGGTGACCTCACGCGAAGCGCCGCCACCAGGTGACGTCACCAGATGGCTCCGCCCCTTACCTATTTAGGAACTGTCAAACAGCAGGCATTTGACAGTTAGCCTTTGTCATGGACAGAGCTTCTTCTTCGGTTCCAGTGGTGCTGGAGGTGGTCATGATTCACAATGGATCTACATCAGGGGACAGTTATTTTTAAAAATTTTTTAAATAAAGGAATTGTCAAAAACTGCCTCCTGTCTTTATTTTTGACACTTTTTGGTGAATGGATAGGGGTACTATGTACCCCATACTCTTTCACATGGGGGGCAGGATCTGGGGGCCCTTTTATTAAAGGGGGCTTCAAAATTCTGATAAGCTCCTTGCCTGCAGACCCCCACAACCAAAGCCCAGGGTTTTCAGGAAAAAGCACTTGTCCCCATCAACATGGGGAGGGCATGTGGCCTGGTATGGTTTGGGGGGGGGGGTGCTTGCTTGCCCCCCCCTTTCCTGGCCTGCCAGGCTGCATGCTTGGATAAGGGTCTGGTATGGATTTTGGGGGCGCCGCACACCATTTTTTGTTTAATTTTGGCGTGGGGTTCCCCTTAAAATCCATACCTGACCCAAAGGGCCTGGAATGCATGGGGGGAACCCACTCTGTTTTTATCATTTTTTTCTGTTTTGCCGGCAATGACTTGCAGCCGTGATAATCTGTTCAAATGTCAGTTTTTTCTTTATATATGTCAGTTTTGCTGCAGCAGGTTCTATATACAATATCGATGCGCCACTTTGCAGGTAGACTAAGGGTACCCCCAGGCACTATATTTAATGGAATTTTTCATTTTTATTGTTTCACTTTAAGCATCATTAAAATCGCTGCTCCTTTAAAAATGATCTTTTTTAAAAGTTTTTATTGCATTGATACATGTCCCCCAGGACAGTACCTGGGCCCCCATACCATTTTATGGCAAATAAAGTTGCATATAAGCCTTTAAAATGGGGACTTTTGATTTTTCATGTTTAGGTCCCTAAAACTTTTATAGAGTTCGAGGCTCGGGTCTGAACTCTTTCTCTGTTTGGGAGTACTGGAGCAAACCGAACTGGGAGTGTTTGGCCCATTACTACTGGTCAGATCACCAGGTGAAAACAGAGTGAAACAAACTAAAAAAAAAAGAAAACTTATGCAGCCACAACATCTAATGATTCGTAAGCTGGCTCTGGGTTTAATACCGCTTTATACAGTAGGTCTAGGATTAACTGTGTCTGGTGGGGGAACAATAATAATGCACAGAATTACAATAGGAGCATAGCACTGAAAAATAGCATTTCTTTGGTCATGTAATAACTACCAATCACCATTTTAAGAACATCAACATCTGGGTGTTTTAAAGCAAAAGCATACCATCTGTAAAGCAATTATCTGGATCCAGGTATTCTTCTGGCTGTTCTACTGGAACTTCCTCTGCTTCTGGTTTTATATCAATGGTACTTCCTTCTGAAGAACTTGTGTCATCCAGTTTCTGTGAAACAGTATGATGAAATAAAATCACCAACAATATTTAATAAAATACTTTCACACTAATTTCTCATTTTACTTTCATTACGTTTTTATTGACATTTCTCAGAGTACAGATTATGACACAAAAATGTATCTGGATAAAAGCAATACACTATCAATTTCCAAAACAAAAGTCATCAATAGCAAAAGTTTATGTTCAACTGAAACAAGAATACTAAAATTGCTATTTTCTGCTGCGTTACATCTTATGAAATAGTTCTAATACAAAGGCATCCAACGCTTCTGTACAGGTCAAAAAAACTCCTCTCAAGTCTTCCAACAGGTGACTATTTTCCAAACTCTTACCAGATTTTCTGACCCAAGTAAAGAATACAGGCCCAATAAAGCTTTCTTATTCACCACGTATCTGCGTCTTTTTCAGTAACTCTCCTTCATTCAATCTCATATGTGTCCCCCAAAAAAGAAATATAGTGTATATATAGTGTAATACCTTCTGGTTAGCAGATCTCTAATAATAGTACTCACTTGTGTGTCAAGGCCTGTACACACGATCAGAAAATTGTACAAAAAATACCTCTTTTGAAGCGATTGGGCGCAAATCTAAACGTTTGTACACACCTTTCATCCGAAATTTTCCGAAGGGACAAATGCAAAAATGTTTATCATGAACCAGTTTATAAGATTTTTGTTTAATCAGTATAGTTTTGTTAATTTTGCTCAATACAATACAATACAATACATTACATCACTTCCGAATTTTTATTCTGTGGTACGAGCATTTTTGTACTTTAGTAACCTCATCATTTTCGATTTGGAGACTAGCATGCAAAAAAAAAAGAAAAAATGGACAATCATTCTCATCGTATGTAACAGGCTTAAAACAGCATGCTCTTCAAACCACAATGAAGACTACCCTCCCTTTTTGGGTGTACATGATACGCTGTTGTGGTTTTCTGTTGTGTTTTTTTTCTTTTTGGAATTCACAAAAGAGGATTCGAAGGTCCTTAATGGGGGAAGATAACTATTTAGATTATATATGTCCTAAAGTTTATTTTTCGGGTAAGAACATAGGCATAAGGGAGAGTGAAGATGGCTTTAACACATATGGTGGTTTGAAAAGCATGCTGTTTTACACACACGTGAGTACAATTATTAGAGAGTTATTCTGATAACCAGAGGGTATTACACTATATAAGTTTTTCTTTTTTCTGGGACACATATGAGACTGAATGAAGGAGAACAACTGAAGAAGACGCAGATACGTGGTGGATAAAAAAGCTTTATTGGAACCGTATTCTTTACTTGGGTCAGAAAATCTGGTAAGAGTTTGGAACACTGAACTGATTCAAGCAAATAGTCACCAGTTGGAAGACTTGAGAGGAGTGTTTTTGATCTATAGATCTCTAGATATATAAACTTTTTTGATAAACGCCAGGGGGCATTATTGTTTGGTCCGGCTGCTATGGAAGATAACTGTGGGACACTTGTGCGCTTATTTATATTTATAATCTTATGAAAGGTAACAAGATTTTTTAAAGTAAAACTTTGGGGTCTTTGAAAAAAACATTTGCTGGACACACGTCACAAGCATTCGCCTAGCCTTCACAAATTCTGGGTGTATTTTGCTTCATTTGTTGGTTTCCTGTGATTGTCAGCTTCCTCTAGTGGCTATACCAGGCTGCCTCAGGCCTTAATACTTTATGAGTTGCTGGACGGGCATGCAGCTAGCATAGCAAAATGAAAGTCAGACAGTCCTGGTACAGCAACTTAGACAATATTCAAACATTTCCTCTGTGATGAATTACTGCACACACATTAACCTGCATTGAGGTAAGGCAACCTATTCACTTTCAATGGGCAGCCAATGTACCACAATGCAGATTTTAATCAAAGGAAGGCGTAGTTGCTAAAATAAGACAAAGGGTAAAAGGCTGTCAAAGCAGTGCAAGGTTTTCCTCTCATTCATCCTCATGTCAGTTGACATGCACCATCTTCTTACATCTCCAAAAGACAAAAATGAAATATTTTTGAAACATAAGAGTCCCCAGCTCCTACCACTTCCTAAGACCACTATAAAGGAAATGCACTCTCATGCTGTAACTGCTTGAAAATAACATTTTAAATACTACATGAGAAACAGATTTTAAAATGAAAAACTCACATCTTTACTGCCATCATCATCTGATGCACTGCTAAAATCCTCTGTGTTAAGATTCTCAAAATCTGACTCTCCTACTGCGATGGGCACTTTGACGGTGAGGTTTGGGTTGTTGATGAACGACATATGATCTTCATCTATCATATACTTTTCAACACTGCTACCAATACCACTAGTAGTGCCATTTCCATTCTTCTGATATTCCATATCTCGAGTGATATCAACCCCTGCATGATTTACCAAACAGCTCTTCTTTTCATACATGTCATCTAAAGGTTTCTCATCACCAGCCTTCTTCTTGAAGTGTGTTTGTATGAAGTTGTGGACATTTAGTTTAAGCCATGCAATGCCTTTTTTAATCCGAATGACAGCTATTTGGAGGTTGTTCATCTCTCCATCATCATCAGTGGCTGCCAGATTGTCAGCACTGAATGAGCTCAGTAACAAAGCAAGGAACAAATTCAACACCTACAAAAAAAAAAAAAAACACCTTACAGCTGATAATGTTGCATGTGCATTAAATGTTTAACTATACATGGGTGATAAGGTTTTCAATATTTACTATTAATAATTTATAATACCGTATTTTATTAATAAAAAATTAAAACTACAGTGTAAGAAAATT
The DNA here is from genome assembly GCA_018402905.1 of Glandirana rugosa. Classification (NCBI taxonomy): domain Eukaryota; kingdom Metazoa; phylum Chordata; class Amphibia; order Anura; family Ranidae; genus Glandirana; species Glandirana rugosa. Next base: position 1,087,031 of record BLSH010460227.1, on the reverse strand, counting down.
GAAAATCAACCAGTTTTCACAGTCAATAATGAGTTGTAATGAATAGTGCGAGGAGGGCCAGTGTTGATGGTCTTCTGTTCTCTTCAGAACTGCTTCTCTTTCTATACAAGTTTCATCTAAATCTGAAGTCAAAAGTATGCTGCGTTTGCCCAAAGAAGCCCATCAACACAGGCCCTAAGTATGACTAGATAAGCCGTAATCACCTTACTTATTCAATTGGCAGGCATCTGATGCTCTAAAACTGCCCAAAAAAATTCAGATGTTTTAATCTGTGTAATCATAGCAATGCTGGCAAGCTGCTTTACACAGTTTTTTTGTTTAGCACTGATAATATGACTATAGGAGGCAAACCCTTCTCACATACACTATATTACCAAAAGTATTGGGACGCCTGCCTTTACACACACATGAACTTTAATGGCATTCCAGTCTTACTCCGTAGAGTTCGATACTGAGTTGGCCCACGCTTTGTAGCTATAACAGCTTCAACTGTTCTGGGAAGGCTGTCCACACAGTTTAAGAGTGTGTCTATGGGAATGTTTGACCATTCTTCCAGAAGCGCATTTGTGAGGTCAGGCACTGATGTGGATGAGAAGACCTGGCTCGCAGTCTCCACTCTAATTCATCCCACAGGTGTTCTATCGGGTTGAGGTCAGGACTCTGTGCAGGCCAGTCAAGTTCCTCCAATCCAAACTTGCTCATCCATCTCTTTATGGACCTTGCTTTGTGCACTAGTGGGCAGTCTTGTTGGAACAGGAAGGGGCCGTCCCCAAACTGTTCCCACAAAGTTGGGAGCATGAAATTGTCCAAAATGCCTTGCTATGCTGACACCTTAAGAGCTTCCTTCACTGGAACTAAGGGGCAGAGCGCAACCCCTGAAAAACAAATCCACACCATTATCCCCCCTTCACCAAATGATATGGACCAGTACACAAAGCAAGATCCATAAAGATATGAATGAGCGAGTTTGGGGTGGAGGAACATGGCTGGCCTGCAGCTGACCTCAACCTGACAGAACACCTTAGGGATGAATTTGAGCGGAGCCTACGAGCCAGGCCTTTTCATCCACATCATTGCCTAACCTCACAAATGCGCTTCTGGAAGGATGGTCAAAAATTCCCATAGACACACTCCTAAACCTTGTGGACAGCCTTCCCAGAAGAGTTGAAGCTGTTATAACTGCAAAGGGTGGGCCAACTCAATATTGAACCATAGGCACTAAGACTGGGATGCCATTAAAGTTCATGTGCATGTAAAGGCAGGCATCCCAATACCTTTGGTTATATAGTGTAGAATTTAGGAAATAAGTGACTAAAATCCATATATCAGTAGTAATACAGCAATTGTGGATGGAACATCAGAGTGGGAAAGGAAACAGCCAGCACACCTGCTCATGTTGGATTCTGAAAATGTTGTCAGAGGCTGTAGCTTTGCAAGAGAAAGAAGATCTAAGCTAGAATTTAGCAGGATGGATGTGAATTAAAGTTTCATTCAGGGCGTTTTTATTGACATTGTTAAAACAGCTATAGGGTTGTTTCATTAAAATAGTGCACACAGCAGTGATTTAGCCAGTAAAAATAACCAATCAGAAACAATTTTTTAGTAACATAAATTAGGCAACTTATTTGTTGCTTGCCAGCTGTAACCTTTTCACTTCATAAGTGTTACTTACTCCTAAAAATTAACTTTATGGTGGGCTAGGACATTATTAGATTCCCTTTCAGGCTGAGGAATGTGCCAAAGCCCTTTTGGGGAATCCTCCCTCTTAAAGCAAAACTAAAACTCTCTCAGTCAACATGAACTATTTTTAATCTTTATGTTGCTAGCCTTAGTAAATAGATAGGAAGGTATATTGTATTTATTTGGTTTAAACTTTTTTACATTTCTTCAGTTGCTTCCTGGTGTCTGGCCTAGGCCAAAATGATGTCATACATCTTAGAAGTCTTCAGGGGCACTTTTTTCTTTTATCTGAAGGAGGGGAAGAGGGGTTTTCCAAGCTAACCATCCTGCCTATGCCTGAGCTAAGGGTAGATGGATTCCAGGAAGTAAATTATGCATGAATCATCTGCCCTTACTCAAGATGGCTGCAGTTAGAAAAGCTAGGGGGGAAGTGATTTCTCAAAAAAAAAAAAAAAAAACGTGAGACATGGATGAATGGGTGAGTTTGCTTTGAATATTAAAAATGAATTAAATTGTGTTTTCAGTTTGTGTTGCTCAGATAGAAAGTTCCGCTTTAAGTCATGTAGCCTGACAGGCTGCACTCAAATTTATGGGCTAGCAGTATTATTAGGCCCTGCATAATTCTCCATATATTTCTAAGGAGAGTCAGCCAGGAAGCACGTGGCAATAACAGCATTTCCATAATCCCCCCACTGCATTCTGGAAAGATCCTAAATTGTGATTCCATAGTATAGGCGAAAAATGTAAAGTCAGCGATTTGCGGGGGAGGAGGGAAAACAACAGCCAGCACTAAAAGGTCAATAAACCAAATAAAAATAGTAAAAACAGTGCTGTGCTCAAACACAACAATAAATAAAATCAACAATGACTATGTCACAAAACATAAATATAACCATTGAAGAATCCAAGTGAATAAATGATTACTGTACCTTTTAACGGACTGGTCACGTGATATATAGATAACTGAATTATACAGGGTGGGCCATTTATATGGATACACCTTAATAAAATGGGAATGGTTGGTGATATTAACTTCCTGTTTGTGGCACATTAGTATATGTGAGGAGGGAAACTTTTCAAGATGGGTGGTGACCATGGTGGTCATTTTGAAGTCGGCCATTTTGAATCCAACTTTTGTTTTTTCAATAGGAAGAGGGTCATGTGACACATCAAACTTATTGGGAATTTCACAAGAAAAACAATGGTGTGCTTGGTTTTAACGTAACTTTATTCTTTCCTGAGTTATTTACAAGTTTCTGACCACTTATAAAATGTGTTCAATGTGCTGCCCATTGTGTTGGATTGTCAATGCAACCCTCTTCTCCCACTCTTCACACACTGATAGCAACACCGCAGGAGAAATGATAGCACCACCACATTATGGGTGTCAGGTCCGAGCATTCCTAGATGAACAGTTTCCTGGAAAGTGGATTGGTTGTCTTGGGCCAGTTGAATGGCTCCCAAGGTCTCCCGATCTGACCCCCTTAGACTTTTATCTTTGGGGTCATCTGAAGGCAATTGTCTATGCTGTGAAGATACGAGATGTGCAGCAACTACGGATACTGGAAGCCTGTGCTAGCATTTCTCCTGCGGTGTTGTTATCAGTGTGTGAAGAGTGGGAGAAGAGGGTTGCATTGACAATCCAACACAATGGGCAGCACATGGAACACATTTTATAAGTGGTCAGAAACTTGTAAATAACTCAGGAAAGAATAAAGTTACGTTAAAACCAAGCACACCATTGTTTTTCTTGTGAAATTCCCAATAAGTTTGATGACCCTCTTCCTATTGAAAAAACAAAAGTTGGATTCAAAATGGCCGACTTCAAAATGGCCGTCATGGTCACCACCCATCTTGAAAAGTTTCCCCCCTCACATATACTAATGTGCCACAAACAGGAAGTTAATGTCACCAACCATTCCCATTTTATTAAGGTGTATCCATATAAATGGCCCACCCTGTACATTACTTACACACTAATGTTTCATGTTATTTAAAGGGACAAATATTATTTATTCCTCTTGCTTTTGAATTGCAAGTATACCATTCACACATTATTGTCTCATGTCATTTAAAGGGACAGTAAGTATTTATTCACTTGGATTCTTCAACGGTTATATTTATGTTTTATGACATGGTTTTTGTTGATTTTATTCATTGTTGTGATTGAGTGCAACACTGTTTTTATTATGATTCTATAATATAGGTCGCTTAGAAATTCAGCTTGTCTATGACAAGTCTAAAATAGTTATCTATGGAATGGTTTGTTGGCCCGTGAAAAGAAAAGTACATATTATAACTTACTAAGTTGAACAGATAAAAATACTGACCACTAAGTTACCAATAACCATGACCATCATGAAGACAACTAGACACATTGCTTGTCCTGCGACTTCCATGCAGTCCCACATGGTTTCAATCCATTCTCCACACAAAACACGGAAGACAATAAGGAAGGAATGGAAAAAATCATTCATGTGCCATCTTGGTAGTACACAATCTGGGTTTATTTTACAGACACAATCCTTGTAACTTTTGCCGAATAACTGCATTCCCACTACAGCAAAAATGAAGACGATAATGGCCAAGACAACAGTCAGGTTACCCAGGGCACCGACAGAGTTTCCAATGATTTTAATAAGCATGTTTAGAGTAGGCCAAGACTTGGCCAATTTGAAGACTCTCAGCTGTTGATAAAACACAAAATATCCTATTATTAACCTGCACATAAATCTAAGGATTATTTAAAGTAGTTAGACAGTAGTGGCTGTATGCATATACTATAATCACATCATTTTTCATCTTACAACAAGAGCAAAGGTGTTTGCTAAAATATATTTATGTATTGATGCAGTATTGAGAATAGCTATGCACCATAGTTCTGAGGACTTATGCTGACCATACACATGACAGTCTTCAGGCAATTTCAACAACCTTTGGGTCACAAAAAATTATAGATCAGGGATATGCAATTAGTGGACCTCCATATGTTGCAGAACTACAAATCCCATGAGGCATAGCAAGACTCTGACAGCCACAAGCATGACACCCAGAGGCAGAGGCATGATGGGACAGCCGGAGGTCCGCTAATTGATTATCCCTGAACTAGATCAACACAACCCAACATCAACAGTATATTGAAACCAGGAATTGACTAAAGTTGTTTTTGTATCCTCTTATTTCTGCGGGTTTTCACATGTGGGTTATTTTCCACACATTTGTTCAAGATAAACTGCACACTAACTTTAGACTGACTACCTGTATGCAATGAAAACTACAATAAAATAAAATATTAGTAAACAAGAAGCTCTAAAGCCATTTTTCTTAGCTTTGAGATTAAAATGACTCTGTCATGAAACAATACAGGGGCTACAATTGTAGGCCTCCTTTAACCGGTTCCACACCGCGTGCAGTATATTTACTGCGGCAGTGTGGATGCGTTCCGCGAGTCACTGTAAATAGGCGGCGATTCATGCAGGCGCAGCTAGGGGGCAAGCGCGCGCTGCCGGCGGCGCGCGCTCTTGTGCCCGACACACTCCGGAGGAGTGTGCCCGTGGCTAGGGTGGACCCGATGTCCGCCGGCAAGCCGCGATGAGCTGCCAGAGTGAAAGAACGGGAAACCGTCAATGTAAACATGGTGGTTCCCCGCTCTGTCAATGGGGACATAGGAGATCTACTGATCCCTGTCACTGGGATCAGTTAGATCTCTTATGCCCATAACAGCCCAGCCCCCCCACAGTTAGAACACACCCAGGGAACACTATTAACCCCTAAATCTCCCCCTGCAGGTTAACCCATTCACTGCCAATGACATTTACACAGTAATCAGTGCATTTTTATAGCACTGATCACTGTATAAATGCCAATGGTCCCAAAAAAATGTCAAAATGGTCCGACATGTCAGCCGCAATATCGCAGTACCGCTAAAAATCGCAGATCGCCACCATTACTAGGAAAAAATTTTAAAAAAATAAAAACCCCAGAAATGAATTCTCATCATCCGTAAACTTGGCAACTTTTGCACAAACCAATCAATAAACGCTGATTGTGATTTTTTTACCAAAAATATGAGGAAGGATATAAAAAATGTTTTTTTGTATTTTTTTTTGGGATTTGAATTTCAGCAAAAATTAAGAAATATTGTTTTTTTTGCAAAATTGTCTCTCTTTCTTTGTTTATAACGGCGATCAGAAATGACGCAGCGGTGATCAAATACCACCAAAAGAAAGCTCTATTTGTGGGAAAAAAAGGACGCAAATTTTATTTGGGTACAACATCGCACGGCCGCGCAATTGTCAGTTAAAGCGACGCAGTGCCGAATCGCAAAAAATGCTCTGGTCCTAACCTGGGAAATCCTTCCGGGGCTGAAGTGGTTAAAAAATGTCCTTACCAAATAAGACAAAAAGATGTATTTGAAGTTCAGTTACTCAAAGACACCATTTAGATATCACCTTCTATCGGAATGCTTACAAACAGCTGATTAAATATGAAGGAAACCTACATTTCATTGTTTGACTTTATAAAATATAGGACTGAGTTTTACATTGATATCATACTGACTTACCAATCGAAAAGACCTTAGCACCGAAAGGCCTTCCACACCCTGAAGACCCAACTCCATTAAACTGAGACTCACTATAAAGCTGTCAAATATGTTCCAGCCCTCTTGAAAGTAATAGTATGGATCCATTGCAACCAGCTTTAAAAACATTTCTGCTGTAAAAATTCCAGTAAAAACCTGCAAGAAAAGGGTATAGCCCATTATATTTGCAATGTGGACATACATTGTACGCATCAGATTGTACCAATACAATTTGATGCATATCATTTATGGATAATAATTTAAAGTGTAACTTCTACAAGCCACCCGTCTGCACTCCCAGTCTCATACCTAACTGTCCATCATCTCCTGAGATCTCGTGGCCCTAAAGATTGATGCCCAACCTTCTGTCAGAAGCTTTTCTGTTGGGCTTGTGCATAGGTGCCGCACTCTCCATACAGTATTGAAGGGTTGCACACCTCAGATCTCAGCTGATTAGGGAAAAGTGACTATAAGACTGTGATAAGAGTGGTGGGGGGGGGGGGGGGGCTTACAAGAATAGGTGTAGCTTTACTTAAAGTAGCAGTTTCACTAATAGATTGCTTGTATATTCCCCACATCATTCTATTGTTTAGGAAAATGTCAAATCTGGGCAAATTAAGTAGAGCATCAGTTTTACCAATTGGCACTATTGAATTAGACACTTAAAATAAGCAAACAATTGCCACTTTTGATTTAAGGTCCATGCACGCTAGGGGCAGAAAAAAATACCATGCCGTCTGGCAAAAAAAGCAGCATAAAAATGCTCATAGTAGCTCATATTTCACAAGAGTTTAGGAGAGTTTATGGGTATTTGCTTTTACAAGCGTTTTTTTCCAAAGCATTCCCCACTGCCCACTTTTCATGGAACAATTGAAAATGCAAACTCTCCTAAGCTATGCGTTTAGCAGCGTCTCTGAGCGTTAAGCTTTTTATTTGTGCCTGAAAGCTGCTCTAAAAAACGCGATCCAGAAGGAACTTTTTTTCTGCCTCTAAACTAAAGCTTAAAATACACATTTGCCCAGTGTGCATGGACTCTTAATTTTGTTGATTTATAGAATGTAGCATATTCCCCATCAGCATTAATACAGCAATACAAAATCATTAATACACCCCAAGTGTGTTGAGCTGGTCATGCCACAACTACCTAAGAATCCTGTGATCATGGTATTTGGCTCTTGGTATGAATAAAATGTACTACCAAATTTCTCCAAGAGCAACAGTGCATATACTCTGATTTGGTGGGCATGAGATTTTCCACAAGTACTGTTATAATCTTGGCTGATAAATTCCAATTTCAGATTTAAAATTATTAACAACAATGTATGCTCCTGCTTTTATTTCAGGTCTGCAAAAATACATATTAAAGCACTCTTGCCTTGTATTGCAAAAATTAAAGGATTTTAGTTCTTGCACATCTTTTTTAACACTTAAATAAAAGATTATACACCTTAAAGTGCATATCTGCCAAAATCTGCAACTTCACATCTGAAAGTGAAAAACAGGGCTAATTGCAATCTGATCTTTAACACTCCCACCTCAGAAAAAAACTTTACAATATATCCTTTCTTGTAATCAATAACAAGGTACAGAACCACTCTGACCAGCTCTCTACATTGTGTCTGTGTTCAAAGCCATTTCTTGATCGCTCAGAACACAACCATTGATGGGCACATTGGGTCATGAGTGTTTTCTGAACCATCATTTATAACTAGCAGTCCAGAAATATTCATTCACTTTTCCACCATTTTTATACAATACGGTGGTACAACTGGTTTAAAGACAAATGTTTGAGGTTAATGAAGGATTAGAAACATAGTATTTTGGCCAATTTTTGGGTTCAACTAAAAATCTTACCAAGTTTCCTACATATAAAACACCTTCAAACTGCTCAGTCATTGGATAGTGCTCCATTGCCATGAATAAAGTATTGAGGACAATACAGATGGTTATGGCCAAGTCCACAAAAGGATCCATTACAATCATGTTTACTATTGTCTTGATCCGTACCCACAGAGGGCAGCATGTCCATATTAAATAAGTGTCTGCAAACTTGTACCAACAAGGTGGACACTTCCGCTGAGACTCTTCCAGTTCTACAAACAGAATGGATATAAAGAACATTACCACAATAAAGCCAATATCACCATAGCACCGAAAGGAGATTTAACACAGTGTTTTGTCACATTTTAGGCATACAACTATATGTTTCAACCACAGAAACATCTGCTTTATTTTTTAGTTTCTAAACCAAAAAAAAAATCATATTTTTTCAAAACTAATATCTGTATGTATGTATGTATGTATGTACATCCATCATAAAAAGTAATGACAGTAAAATTAACTTTAAATTCTACAGTATAAGAGAAAATTGAGTACCACTAATACGGCTACAATCACTTCATACAGTATAAGACAATTTTTTTCAACCAGGGCGCTGTGGCTCTTCTGGGGCGTCTTGTCAAAATGCCTAAAAATTGCCCAAAAACTGTCAAGCCAGTGAGTATATCAAGTCTGCCTTTTTTTAACTTTGTTTATTGCACAGTAGATACAAAAGACAGAATTACTGTTATCAATCAGAAAGGATTGACTTCAAAGTCTGTACATTCTCAAGTGGAGAAGACAGTGCTTATTTTGTCCAATAAACATAGCCATTAAAGTGATACTAAAGTCTTGGTTTTTTTAAAGTAACAAACATGTTATACTTACCTGCTCTGTGCAGTGGTTTTGCACAGAACAGCCCAGACCCTCCTCTTCTTGGGTCCCTTTTTCTGCCCCTCCTGTTGAGTGCCCCCACAGCAAGCAGCTTGCTATGGTGGCAATCGAGCCAAGCTGCAGCTCCGTGTGCCCATTCAGACACAGAGCCGCGGGCCGGCCCGGCCCCCACCCCCTCTCTCTCCTCATTGATTCACTGACTTTGAGAGCAGAGGGAGCCAATGATAGAACAGCCCAGACCCTCCTCTTCTCGGGGTCCCTTTTTCTGCCCCTCCTGTTGAGTGCCCCCACAGTAAGCAGCTTGCTATGGGGCAACCGAGCCAAGCTGCAGCTCCGTGTGCCCATTCAGACACGGAGCCGCGGGCCGGCCCGGCCCCCACCCCCTCTCTCTCCTCATTGATTCACTGACTTTGAGAGCAGCGGGAGCCAATGGCGCTTTACTGCTGTCTCAGCCAAGGAGGGAGAGCTCCGGACAGCCGAGTCTGTCGTGCCACATCGCTGGATTGAGATGGGGCTCAGGTGAGTATTAGGGGGGCTGGGGAGGGGGGGGCTACTGCACATGGAAGGCTATTTATATTAATGCATAGAATGATCTGGGTGACAGAGTGTAGCCATTGAGATATGAAAGGTGGGGAAGCTTGCATCCACCTAAGTGCTATAATTTTTCGAGCTTAAAATAAAGTTTCTCTTAACAGTATTCTGAAGTAGCTGGGCTATATCTCCTCATCTAATAATCCAAGCAAACAAACTTCTGGGTAAAACGGAACTGGTGTTGAGAGCAAAGAGGAAAACAAGTCTATTACTTGTCTCTAATAGTGTGATAGGACCCGGCAGGTCCTCATTAGATGGCCAAAGTCCGCTTCTGGTTGAGCAAACTTTAAGCAGTTAGCGTTAGAGGTTTGTTGCAAAACAAACAGTTGGGTATGAGTAAGGTAAGTCTGGTGTAAGATATATAATTGGATTAATTTGTAATCAACTGCGGGTGAGACCCTGAGGTGTAAACAGCAAGCTTCTTCCCAGCCCTCATCCATGAGGGGGTGAACCTGCGTTTGCCATTTGGACCTGACCTGTAGAGGAAATTTACTGAGCTTGGTGTGCAATAAATGGGAGTATAGTATGGATATCAAACCTTTGGGACCCTGCAATCTTAGTATACCTATAAGAGAATAATTAGAAATTGCATATCTGTGACTGCTGAACTTGAGGGAGTAACTGGAAAAAATTCCCAACTTCAAAAAAATGTGTGAGTCAAATTACATATGACGCAAATATGGCCAAATGAATGCATAACACCATTGTCATATTCATCAGAAAGGGTGAGTAAACCCTTGTGTTGTCAGAATGAGGAATCAGGGAGGGAATATTATTATTATAGGTGGGGAAATATGGGATTACCCCAGAGCATTAGTTCAGTAGGTATGTTTGCAAAAACAGAAAGTTTTTTAGCTTCCCACCACAAGGATCTCACCAGGGTTAAGTCTGCCTTTTTTGTTACACAAAGCCACAGGTTTTTATTGTGCAACTATAACAAACTTGGGCATTGTGCAGGCCAGACGCTGGCATCTCAACATTTAATGACAGGATAAGAAGGACATTATGTGCTTGCACAGCACCCTTGCTTGCCCATCCTGCGTCCCTTTCTATCAGCACTGTTAGCATAAAAATAGGAGAGAAACTAAGGGAGAAGAGAAATGCTAGAATACTAGTTAGTATCAGTTTCCAGTGGCGGAATAAACCCCTCTAATTTTGGGTGACCCACAGGTGTGGACGCTGCTATAATATGTAAAATTATTAGTTCAGTTTTTTACATTTTAGAATGGGGTGCCTCATAATGTGCATAAATTTAAAGGGTGCCTTGACTGAAAGGTTGAAAATACTGGTATGCAAAATAGGTCAAGGACAACATACCATCCTAAGAAGTAAGTAAACAATTTTACAAAAAAGATATATGAAAAGAGGGAATATGGCGCTGCCTATATACTCCAGGATTAGGTGTATCAGTAAGTAAAGTGCAAAAAAATGCAATAAATATGTGCAAGATTAAAAAAGTATGTGAAAGTGCTGTGTACCCATTGAATCAATAAGATACATATGTGTACAATATAGGAGGGGTGGGGAGAAGAGAGATCACGTGATGAGGAGAAGCTGCCTTCTCTTCCCCGCCCCTCCTAGTGTCCGTGCGGTCCTCCCTCTCTCAGGTACTGCGGGATGTCACCATGTAGTCCAGCGCCCTCTGTCTGCCGGGAGGAGAAGAGAACCAAGATTTTGGTCTCTGAGGAACTGAAAACAGCCTGGAAGTGGATTCTGCTTTTGAGGTGAAGAGGCAGTGAGTGCCAGAGGAAAATACATTCATTAAGGAATAGAATAAAAGAGACGCAGTTCCAACATAGCCTCATCTTACCTGCATAGCAGAGGTCTCTCGTGATACCACTAGTAAGGGGGGATCCTAGAGGGGAGCACAAGTGATCTTCACATCTCTGCACAATATATGGTCTGCACTGCACAAAGCACTTGACTGATCCTCTCATCACGCCCTAAGGGAATCTACGGGACTCTATTACCTTTGGTGTTCATTTTCAAGATGATATTATGACGATTTCTTATCTACCATTCTTATGAATTCAAACTATTTTGGACTCATGTATGCTTGCTAGAACTGTTTTCTCAGTTATGCCATTTACCTTACCTTTAAAGACTGAGATAGCTGCTAATGATCTAATTTGTCCAAGAATTTGATTAATTATTGTTCACAGTGATTGATTTTTTGATATATATATATATATATATATATATATATTTATACAGTTGTATGCAAAACTTTAGGAACCCCTGACAATTTCCATGATTGTCATTTATAAATATTTGTGTGTTTGGATCAGCAATTTCATTTTGATCTATCAAATAACTGAAGGACACAGTAATATTTCAGTAGTGAAATGAGGTTTATTGGATTAACAGAAATGTGCAGTATGCATCAAAACTAAATTAGACAGGTGCATAAATTTGGGCACCCCAACAGAAAAATCACATCAATATTTAGTAGAGCCTCCTTTAGCAGAAAAAACAGCCTCTAGACGCTTCCTATAGGCTGAAATGAGTGTCTGGATTCTGGATGAATGTATTTTGGACCATTCCTCCTTACAAAACATCTCCAGTTCAGTTAGGTTTGATGGTTGCCAAGCATGGACAGCCCACTTCAAATCACCCCACAGATGTTCAATGATATTCAGGTCTGGGGACTGGGATGGCCATTCCAGAACATTGTACTTGTTCCTCTGCATAAATGCCCGAGTAGTTTTTGAGCAGTGTTTTGGGTCGTTGTCTTGAAATATCCAGCCCCGGTGTAACTTCAACTTTGTGGCTGATTCCTCAACATTATTCTCAAGAATCTGCTGATTTTGAGTGGAATCCATGCGACTCTCAACTTCAACCAGATTCCCAGTACCGGCATTGGCCACACAGCCCCATAGCATGATGGAACCTCCACCAAATTTTACTGTGGGTAGCAAGTGTTTTTCTTGGAACGCTGTGTTCTTTTGCCACCATGCATAACGCCCCTTGTTATGACCAAATAACTCAATCTTTGTTTCAACAGTCCACAGCACCTTATTTCAAAATGAAGCTGGCTTCTCCAAATGTGCGTTTGCACAAGTGACTCCGTTTGTGGCGTGTGTGCAGAAAAGGCTTCTTTTGCATCACTCTCCCATACAGCTTCTCCCTGTGCAAAGTGTGCTGAATTGTTGAACGATGCACAGTGACACCATCTGCAGCAAGTTGATGTTGTAGGTCTTTGGAGGTGGTCTGTGGGCTGTTTTTGACCGTTCTCACCATCCTTCGCCTTTGCCTCTCCAATATTTTATGTGGTCTGCCACTTCTGGCCTTAACAAGAACTGTGCCTGTGCTCTTCCATTTCCTCACTATGTTCCTCACATTGGACACTGACAGCTTATATCTCTGCTATAACTTTTTGTAGCCTTCCCGTAAACCATAATGTAGAACAATCTTTGTTTTCAGGTCATTTGAGAGTTGTTTTGAGGCCCCCATGTTGCCACTCTTCAGAGGAGAGTCAAATAGAACAACTACTTGCAATTGACCACCTTAAATACCTTTTCTAATGATTGGATGCACCTGTCTATGAAGTTCAAGGCTTAATGAGCTCACCAAACCAATTGTGTGTTCCAATTAATCAGTGCTAAGTAGTTACAGGTATTCAAATCAACAAAATGACAAGGGTGCCCAAATTTATTCACCGTCTAATTTAGTTTTGATGCATATTGCGCATTTTCTGTTAATCCAATAAACCTCATTTCACTACTGAAATATTACTGTGTCCTTCAGTTATTTGATAGATCAAAATGAAATTGCTGATCCAAACACCCAAATATTTATGACAATCATGGAAATTGTCAGGGGTTCCTAAACTTTTGCATAGAACTGTATATTATATATATTTTGTAATAAGACAAACACACATATAGGGTTTATATTTTACACATATGTATCTTATTGATTCAATGGGCACAGAGCACTTTCACATACTTTTGTAATCTTGCACATGTTTATTGCATTTTTGTGCACTTTACTTACTAATACACCTAATCCTGGAGTGTATAGGCAGTGCCATATTCCCTCTTTTCATATATCTGTCATTGGTTACCTTTCCTTAAGGGTTTCTTAGGGAAGGCAGCTGTCCATTTGACAAACAACATATATAGTTTATACCCCCTCTCTTAAGCGCAGAGTAATACATTTCTTTAATTTTACAAAAAAAATGTTGACCTGCAAGCCCCATCTACCTCCTGTGTTTCATTATTGGTCACCAAGGTCACCCATCCTATGGGTAGGCCAATAGGGAGATGCACAATGTCCTGAGTTTCGGGCCTCTCTGAATAATTGGGAACCTATTGCAAGGTATGTGCAAGCATTTGAGGATGTCTGAATTTCATGCATGTTGTTTGCTAACAAATTGACATTAAATATGACACTTGAAAAACGACTTTATACCTTCCACAAGAGTCTGTGTCAGGACACTAAGGACGCTATTAGCTCTGTGTTTCTTTCCAAATGATGCATTAAGCTGGTCAATTGACACGCGAAGAGACGACCCTGAAGGTTTCTTTTTAATCTCTACCTCTGTTGAAGGCTGTAAAATAGCATAGTGAAATTAGGAAATTATAAATTAAGTTAAAATGATAACTACATACCAGTTTTGTGATTTTTTTTAGACCAAGTATGAAACTACATGTTTTGTTCTCAAAATGTCTATGACACTATGATAGGTTGGTAAATACTAAATGAAAACTATATCCCAATATTATTACAGCTGCAGTCTGAAGACTCTTCTAAAGCTACCTTCTGAAAAAGATCTATCTTTTCTTTATGCAACAATGAAATAGTACTAATTATGTATCATTGTAGCCCGTTGTCTATTTTTGCAATGATGAAGCATGCACATCTGTACTGTTGTGTGTTTAATAATGTAATTCCCACACATTCATGTATGTGGTTTACTTAGCAAGTTTAAAGCGGACCTCTAGGTGAACAGCAAAATGCACAGATGAAATACATACACTATATTACCAAAAATACTGGGACACCTGCCTTTGCACGCACATGAACTTTAATGTCATCCCAGTCTTAGTCCATAGGGTTCAATATTGAGTTGGCCCACCCTTTGCAGCTATAACAGCTTCAACTCTTCTGGGAAGGCTGAGCAAGCAAAAAGGCATGACCGCACACGATTGCAGTGAATGAACGTAGAATTTATTGAAGAATAAAAGCCCTCGTGCTATGACTAAGCGGACATGTAGTCCGTGAAACGCATCAGCCTTGCGTTTGTGCCATGGTTTTGTCCTTTTGTCTGCTGTCAAGATGGAATCTTATGGAAACACTTTTATTCTTCAATAAATTCTACGTTCATTCACTGCAATCATGTGCGGTCATGCCTTTTTGCTTGCTCACTATCCCTGGATCACGGACCAGACCTGCATTGCATGCTGTGATTTTCACTACCCACACTTGGAGCGGTTCCACCCTTCTTCTTTTGCAATACTTCAGGGAAGGCTGTCCACAAGGTTTAGGAGTGTCTATAGGAATGTTTGACCATTCTTCCAGAAGCGCATTTGTGACGTCAGGCACTGATGTTGGACGAGAAGGCCTGGCTCGCAGTCTCTGCTCTAATTCATCCCAAAGGAGTTCTATAGGGTTGAGGTCAGGACTCTGTGCAGGCCAGTCAAGTTCCTCCACCCCAAACTCGCTCATCCATGTCTTTATGGACCTTGCTTTGTGCACTGGTGCGCAGTCATGTTGGAACAGGAAGGAGCCATCCCCAAACTGTTCCCACAAAGGTGGGAGCATGAAATTGTCCAAAATGCCTAGGTATGCTGACGCCTTAAGAGTTCCCTTCACTAGAACTTAGGGGCCAAGCCCAACCCCTGAAAAACAACCCCACACCATAATCTCCCCTCCAAATGATTTGGACCAGAGCACAAAACAAGGTCCATAAAGACATGTATAAGCGAGTTTGGGGTGGAGGAACTTGACTGGCCTGCACAGAGTCCTGACCTCAACCCGATAGAACACCTTTGGGATGAATTAGAGTGGAGCCGGGCCTTTTCATCCAACATCAGTGCCTGACCTCACAAATGTGCTTTTGGAAGAATGGCCAAACATTTCCATAGACACACTCCTACACCTTGTGGACAACCTTCTCAGAAGAGATGAAGCTGTTATAGCTGCAAGGATGGGCCAATTCAATACTGAACCCTACAGACTAAGACTGGGATGCCATTAAAGTTCATGTGCGTGTAAAGGCAGGTGTCACAATACTTTTGGTAATATAGTGTATATGGAAGCTGTGTTTCTGTCATAGGATTTGAATTTCTGTCCATCTAGTCCTGAGATTTACACAGCTCTGTTGGACAGTTCAGCCAGTCCCCATACATCGTATTCTTGTCTCTGCCTCAATCTGTGATTAGACAGTGAAGAAGAAGCAGCAGACTGATGAGCTCATCTCTATCACTCTGCTCTCTCCTACCACAGCATGAGCAGTGCAGCACAACTGTTAGGCTTCTTGTGCTGCTACTTACTCTCCCACTCTGAGCTCTGCTACATGAATTCAAAACACTTTATCCAAAGCTAGAGAAAAACACCTTGCTTGGAGTACTACTTTAAAAGCATTACATTTTGTAGCCTCAAAGTTATAATTCTGATTTTTAAAACCAACAATACAATCTGCTCGTATGTATGTTTCTTTTTCTTCAATATCCTGGCTGCCTTTTTACACACAGTGGTCACATCTAAATCAACTGTGGATATGTCTTTTCGGTTCAATTCCACAGTCAGCCAATGCACTGACTTTGATAAACTTGTATTTTTTTTACAACAAACCTACTAAATGTATTAATTTAGCTATTTTTTTATGCACTGTACTCAAAGTAGTAGTGTACCGTCCCTTTTCACTCTCTTGTGGTGTTCAACACATACATTTTTACTTTGCACTTAATCTACAGGTAAATTAAACTGAATTTCTTAATGTTTTGCCAATATAATTTTTATTTTTTAAAACTCTATATGTTTAAGTGTTCCATCTGTAGTCCTTTTCAATCCCAGTTCATGTGTTTTTCATTATTTATAAGAACATGCATCATGCTATTCTTTGAACCCATGCTAGGTTAGAGAGGGAATCATAAATGTTACAAATTAGGCTAACATGCTATCTGGATTTGGTAGATAAATAATAACATAGCTAAGAAAGGAGATATTTCAGTCACTGGGTCTTTAAAGAAACAAAAGCAAACTGGAATTTAAAAACCTTATATAGCACTGATTCATTGATTATTTATTGTGCTTTTATAAGCTTTCTGGTTTCTATATAGATGCAGACAAAAAAGGCTGCGTTGAATGTTAAAGCAACAGGTACACTTTAACCATCGGTTTTAATCTTGTACCGAAGCAACGGTGTATATTTATGAAAAAAATGTATAATGTAAATTTCCAGCATGTTTTTGTCTCCCGGTTAGACACATTAATATAGGTTAACTGAGGAAACTAAATATAACATAAAATGACTAAATAGGATATAGTAAAAGGTCTACATAAAGGTTAGAATAGTGTTAGGAAAACCAATACTCATTCCACCAGGGAAGGATCCAGTAGTATTTTTGAGGGCGGCATACAGGAAGCACGAGGGTTGACCGCCATGCCTAGACTAAACTACTTATTGACTTTCTTACGCTGTCATCAGTAGCTGCCTTATCTATTTTCACCTCAGGCAGAAGACGTCCACCAGGAATATTGGCGCCAGGACCACCAATTAATGACACCACGCCATTGCAATCCACTGCACTGCTGCGCTTCACATTCCTTCGTAGGTTTGGAAAGATGCGAGAGGACCGACTGCCCTGGCTGTATCCGCTGTTGTAACTGTTGCGTCGGTTGTGACCTCGGACTGGTAAAAATAAAGAGTCTCTTCGACCTTCACTTTCCTCCACCGTGCTATGTTCATCATCTGCAAACTCATTTTCAGTCTCAGGTTCTCTGAAACTTCTCCGAAAACTAAAGATGCTACTTTTACTATTGTGCCTGGACAGGTAGGGAGAGCCTGGGATGCTTAGCAAAGACTGGAATACATAGAAAAAAAATTGTATGAATTAAATAAGCAAAAATCCAGTATGCATACTGTATACAACAGAATATATCTGAGGGTTGTTCAAAAAGTTTCCACACTTTTTTTTTTTAAGTTTCACAGCCATCTTCACCACAGCGTGATGACTTTTCTACTAAACTGCAAGGTCAGCCAGCTTGCCAGACAGACTAGTCACATGACACTCTCAGACACAACCAATTGTTACTCTGTTCTCACTGTTTCCAATGAAAATATAAAAGTGCAGAAACTTTTTGAAGACCTCACGTGTATATATATATATATATATATATATATATATACACACACACACACACAATCTGATGGATGTCTAATTTCTCAATATATGACTATTCATAGGTATTCCTTATCATTGTTGATAACATTTTGGTTATGCAACTGAAGCTTATTGTTTCTATTTCTGTCAATGTGGCATATTCTTCAATAAAACTTTATTGTAAAAAAATATATATACACATTCATAAAAAAGACAATAAAAAGTTCATAAACTTGCAGAAAATAAAAAAAGAGAAGGAAAGAAAAAGACTGAGGGAATAGTGTCAGTTCTGCCCACTGTCTCAGTGGACATTACCAAGAGAATGAGTTAAGCCATATACAAACCTATCATAATTTGGTATTTTGATCATAGTCTTACGATCAAGCTATTGTAGAAGGTCAGGAACAGTTTCCAGTAGCTTCTTACATGAGTCTGAATTTCCATATTGTAACCAACCAACCCATATTGTATTCTACACCTAATAGTCAGCCATTTTTATCAACTCACAGTACCCACTCCACTATCAGGGATTGGTTGCTTTTCAATATTTAGGATGCATTTATTAGCTTGTTAATTTTTTTATTTAAGACCTGGCATAGCTTTACTATGGAATAGGAGCATCCAGGGATCCCGCCGGTGGATTACATTATTTGCAATATGAGAGTGATCATCTGTTCCCAATAGCATTGTATTAGTAAGCATGTCCACCATATGCACCGATCAACCATAATTTTATGACCACTCTAGGTTAAGTAAGTAACATTAATTATCTCATTACAATAACACCTGGAAGCCAGTTGGATATATTAGGCAGCAAGTAAACATGTTGTCCCTCAAGTTGATGTGTTGAAAGCAGAAAATATGGGAATCAAAATATGGCAATTAGGGTGCCCATACATAAGAAATAGTGGTGTTCGTGCACATGCACAAAAAAAACCCGCTGTCCATTCACAGATGCGCTGTTGGTCTCTACAAGGCCCCAAAATCCTGGCATAAACCGGGCAAGATGGTGGCATGGAAGAGGGATGGTGTAGGGAACAAATGCAGCAGTGATGTTACACTTTAAGCCAGTGAATACAATTGAACAATTTTATAATGCCAAGGGATTTTTGTATTTTTGTTATGTATTTTTTTTACCAATCACATTGGAAATCTTTTGTGATTTTCTTTTCATTTCACAAACTGGGGAAAAAAATGATCACTTGGTATTCAGTGGGCTGAGATATCAACTATTGTAGAAAATCAGACCTCATCCCAACACAACTACTAATGGAACCCATTTGTCATGCTAAGAAGTGAGTAGTGGAAAGTGGTACTATTAGCATAGGGACCCCACAGCAAAAATGTAAAAAAATGCTGATGTGCTGGAAAGGTGTGGAAACGTACCCTTGATGTCCAAAGATGTTAGAAAGTCTCCCTGCTGAAGTGATGTGATGACATATATTGTGGATTCCATGCAGAAGTTTCTGATTTAAATGACGAAATTCAGATCCAAGGTGTGGTGAATTCCCTCTTTGTGTACAAGAACAGTGAACACGTTGGAGCAAAATACCTAAAACCCTTCCACCACAGGAACTGGGGCAATGACAGCTTGAACAAAGAGATGCAAGAGTACTAGATGGAGATCTGCTAATTTGTGTTGTGAGTTTGGAAGTTGGTGAGGTTGGTGTGGAAGTTTTAGATTTCAGAGACCAAGGAGGGGACAGGCAGCAAAACTTCATTTTGAAGCTCTAGGATACCACCTCTTGTACCCAAGCCTCAAGGATGCAAGTTGTGAAAGTGTCCTCCCACTCTGGACAGGGGGGCACAACTGCATGACAAAAAATACTTGTCTGAGGATTTGGCATACTTTGAGTGCCAGTCCTTGTGGGCATACTAGAAACCTGACTTGAAGGGTCTAAACAAGGAAGTGGAGAAATTAAGGAACGTTTCTTAACAGTGAGAAAGGGGGAAGACTTAGCAGTCTATTTCTTAGGTTTTTTCTACTGAGGAAGATGGGTGCTGACGGCCCTGGTAGAATTTTAAATAAATAATATCTAAAATTGATCTCACAAGACATTGTTCCTCAAAATAATGAGGTACAAACACTTCTTATACAAGAGTTACACAGTCCTCCACCCTAATCAAGGTGCCCACACATGAGTACCAACAGAAGGTTGATGTGATTGAAAAAACAGAAAACTTTTAGCTGACCAGCACTGCTAAATATAAAAACTACAGCCAACTGTCCATGCATACTATAAGCAGGGAATCAATGACACTACTGGAGAAATTACTTTGAATGGACATTGACCATTTAGTTATGGTTTGACAAGGTACAGTCTTACAGTCAAATTTTGAAGTAACTGAATAAAGGAAAGACATTGTGATATGCTTTAGTGTAGAACAACCATGAAGTCAGAACAAGAGCCCTCAAGTCCACTCAAGGAATTGTAGAGCAGACCACCATATTAATTAGAAAAATACACCTTTTCCTATTTGAGCAAAATAGCCACAGACTGAAATTGATCCAATTTCCTTCGGAGAGGACATCTACATCTAATAACAGATTCATAGAGGGATCCTGAATGAACCAGAGAGGCCCAGTATGTTTGTGCTGAATTAGGGTAAAAAATGGATGCTAGAGACCCATGCATCAGAGGTGGTCCCCCCGCAGACAGCTGAAACAGAACATATGGAGCCCCCTTCACACTAGAGAACGTGGGACAAAATTCTGTAGTTCACTTGCATATGCAGAACAACCCAAGTTCTGTTTGCCAGAAATATAAGTGAAGGCCAAGCAAAACAAATCTGAGGATTAAGACCCAAACTAATCCTAAAACTACCCTATGTAGTTGTAAGAATTGTAAGGCATTGTAAGAAGGCTCCTGTCTCTAAAAATACTTTGTGGTTACAGAGAAATGCTGGAAAGGATTCCACTGATCATTTGAAAGTGATGAGGGGAAGCATCGTGTTGAGAATGCCAGAGTCAACATAAGGGAAGATAGTGTTGTTTGGGAACTACTTTCACATAAAAATCCACAGAAGCTTTTACAATCAACTGGATGATGTTTTTAGGACTAGACTTCATAAGGACAAACTGACTGTGGTCTATCGCTCTGTGGGCAGCAGTAGCATGGAGCCCATGCTCTCCAAGGCCAGAGGCTACTCTGCATAAAGCTGCCTGACACATTTAAACTCCTGATTCACATGAGACTCCAAATCCTTCAAAGTATAATGGCTTGTCAGTAGTTCATAGGCAAGGTGATATTTTGAGATACATTTTCCCCTTGCATAAAAACTTAATGCTCAGTGTTAAACCGAACAACATTTCATGCATACAGGAAGAAAACAGCAACATGTTGCCAACTGGTGAAGTACATAAGCAAACCTAAAATAAGAGAGCGATTGCCTCCTTACACAAAATGGGCAATTAACTACAGATCCATCAGGATTACTATATCCAACCTAAATCTACGAGCAGCCTGTGCTGTCACAGAGGGAATACCAGTTTAAATTGCTCTCGGTGGCTGAATGGAAAGACATCAAGGACTTAACATGTTCAACATGAATCTACCAGTTATTGTTGGCTGACAGGAGAAACTTCCAGGATTTAATATATCCAGCATGTAACTACCAGTGTAGTTTCAATGGCTGACTGGAGAAGAAACTTCTAAAGTTTAACAGATCTAACATGAATCTACCAGCAATTGTTGATAGTAGAGCAAATTCCCAAGTGAACAGGAAACAGGAGAGCTAAAGAAGTCACATTCACTGTCCTGAGGATACTAGCAAAAAAATAAGGCCTGAGTTTTCTGCTGTTTGGCAATTTATCTTCAACTAAAACAATGCTTGCGGTGTAAAGATGCAAGTGAGTTTTCCTGTTTTGTATGAAGAAAACAAAAGATCTGCATGCACATACTCATAGCCATGCCAATACAATACAATTCTAAAGATAATTCAAAATGTACTTTATATTATCAAATAGGATTGTCTCACAGTACCTGATCCATTATTGAAAACTTTCGTCCCAGCCTATTGTCAGGATACCAAATACCTTTTCTTCTCATGCCATCTTCTGATTCTGATTTGTAAACCTTCTCATTATCGCACTTCTCTTCCCCTTCAGACAATTCTTTTTGTTTTCGCTTCTTTCTACGATTCCTTCTTTCCTTTGCACTTTTAGAACTTGGCTTGGAAAATTCTGAAGAGGTCTGAGACATCCTTGCATCACCTTCTTCATCCTCCACGGCATCCTCAGTAACAGTACCAGCTGAGGTAGCCATCGCTGCTGCCTAAAGTAAATAAACAACACAAAATAATGTCTCACATATATAGAGGGAGATCATTTGTTTCTTGCATGTCAATTTATGCTACAAATTTATGCAGTGTTGTTTTTAGGTTGGTAACCACTGGCTGCACTGGAACTAAATCAGAATAGCATCAGTAACTAGAACCTGCATAGTACATGTGCTTAAAAAAGGACTGCCCATAAGGGCTCCTTTGTATGGCTTTAATCTCCAACATGTCAGCAACAAGTACGGAGGGTGTTAAAGAGACAAAGAAGGGGAGAAATATCCACTTATTTGGTATGGAAAAAGGATTAGAACTGATAGATTTGTAAGACTAGCCAGACCTGTTCTTCTTGAGCTTTCTTCAGTTGCTCCAGCATTGCTTTGAATTCATTTTCCTTCTGTTCTGCCTCCTCCAAAGTTGCCTGATTTTGTTCTTCATAAGCCATGGCCACCACAGCCAGGATCAAATTCACCAAGTAAAATGAGCCAACAAAGATGACCAAAATAAAGAAGATCATGTATGTTTTCCCAGAAGCACGCAGAATCTAAATTATAAATAAGAATGTTTTACTTTTTTCTATTTAAACAAGAGGAATATAATCTCAGTCAAAACTCAATAAGACATTATAATTGTATTAAAAATATACCCATTTTTCTCTTGGGAGTAGTCAAGTTTACTAGGGTAATAGCTGCAAGTCAATGATCAGCTCTTCTTTTGTAAGAAGGGATATATCCCTTTCAACTATTGCAACCTGGTCAAAAAGGGGAGCTGTTCAGTGATTTAGAGCCTCAACAAAATAGATCTACCCTATGAGTAATATAGGCGTCTCGCTGTTACTGTCACACACTGGCATAATGCTACAGAAAACACTTTGTGATTGGAAATAAACTGAAATATATGAAGCAAGCAAAGTCTGAAGTACAATTGTAAAGTACATTGCTGTGTTTTATAAATTCATTTTTTAATATTTAGCCATGGCAGTATGGCCATTGTAAGGCCATGCCTATACTTTTTAAATGTGCCCCAAAGACTTTCACACTTTCACTGTCAGGTCCATACAGCGTACAGACCTACAGCACTGCTTCCAGCTGGCACAGACCTAATTTCTCTTTCTGCTATAAGCTCATGGTCACTTCAGTGACCATCAACTTACAGCAGAATTGTTCAGCAGACTTCGCTGAACAATCCTATAACTCTGATGAGTGGATTACAATCCACTGATCAGAGTTATTCAGCTCAAATGCAAGTACCCCCCCCCCCCCCCATGCTGCTGTTTCACATTCTCCAGCCTCTCCACCTCCCTCCGCTCCCTTTCCTCTAAGAAAGCTCCCTCCTCTTTTCCTTCCTATCTCCTTCACCCCCCCAGCACTGAATTCCTCCCCTCACACCGATCCAACCCCCCTCCCCCAGAGAGGATCAAATCATGTCCCTCCATCACTCCAATTACCCCCCGCAATGGCCCCCACATCTCCAATCCTCTGCTGCTGGGCAGCAATCCCTCCTTCCCCTCCCACTGCAGCTGCTGGTTGGCACTCAGCTCTGGCTAAGGTTGGGGCTGGAGGGGGCTTGGTAATCATGTGTTTACCAGCCCCTCTGAGCCCTAAAATGGGCACAGGCAGCAATCACTACAGATCGCTCCTGTGTCCATTGATAACAGAGCATAGTAAACCGAGTTTAATATGTGTCAGTTTATGAATCAATCAGGAGTATCTATACAGGCGCCTTATTCATTCATGTAATGTGCAGCATAGGCTGCAGAGATAGGGACTTTCTTCAGTCCCTTTTCTCTGTCTCAAAAAAGAGATATTAGGGGTCTGTTTAGACCTTTGCTATCTCACCAAAAAAAGTACAAAATATTAAAAAATATTTAAAAAATTGTAAATAAATAAAAAAAGCAGATGTGCCTGCTCAGCAGGGGATCTGTCCGCTGATCCCCGCTGAGCAGTCGGATGACAGCCCCATGTGTATCCCCGCTGATGCACAGCAGACATGGACACAGCTTGCTGTTTTCTATGGAGTGGTCAGATGTCCGTTTCCATCCGATTCT
Organism: Glandirana rugosa; assembly: GCA_018402905.1. Lineage (NCBI taxonomy): Eukaryota > Metazoa > Chordata > Amphibia > Anura > Ranidae > Glandirana > Glandirana rugosa. The sequence continues at coordinate 1,062,814 of BLSH010460227.1, read as the reverse complement.
CATCCGATCCAATCTGCTAGATGGATGGGTAACAGATCTCCATTTACATCAGCCTCTCAGAGAACAATGGTTGGTCCAATCGGGTCCAGCTGAAAAACGGACAGACGGACCGGATCGGTCTGCTCATGTGAAAGGGGCCTAAGGCCTTGTTTACACAGGGGCATACACAGCGTACACCCCTGCAAGGCTGTGTTTACCTGTACAGAGATGCACAGGTGTTCCATGCATCCTTGTGCAGGCAGTCCCACTGGCTAATGTCCCAATGTCCCTGAGCTCACACTGTCTGCATTCGGGGTCAAGCACCCACACCTACATGGATGTCAGATTGGGAGCAGCAGCTATAGCTGTGCAGCCGTTGCATTCCAGTTGACATAAAAAGGTAAACATGGCCCTCTAAGGGCATACACTTTAGTATGCCACATGTGAATAATGTTTTAGTAGCAATTTAGCAGGCATTTTGTAAGTTATGTTGTGTTTATGTGCACTAGTAATGATTTCAGTGTATCTTTAGTGAAAATAGCGATTTGATGAACATTTGTGCAATCATTGCCGGGCTCAAAAAATCAGTAGCACTTGTTTTTATTCTACAGGTCATGTGCTTTCAGAAAATGTACGGTTTCAATTTCTGAAAGCTGTAAATGAAAAATGTTAACTTCCAGATTTTTAGAGTAAATTGTTTTTATTTACAGTTTTGCATATCTTCAGTTTTCACCATTTCACAAAAAGGTGAAATTTAAAATGTACAAATATTTTTTATTTATTAACTCAATACAGTTTTAACTTTTATATTTAGTAGGAATATTAAGGCAAAAATGTCCCATGTCACACACCCCAGGGGGCCGCAGGGTACTACACTGCACAGCCACCATGGCACATCATCAGGGAAGGGTAGGGGGGCAACTGCAAGAACCCAGAAGAGACATATGGCCCCCTGAAGACATCAGAGGACAGTGGTGGTGCAGAGTAGCGAATCCCTACAGAACACTGGGTGTGTATGTTTTTTGTGTAGAACACAGCTGAAGTGGTAAGAGAGGAAAAAATAGGGGGAGGGATTGAGGTTTCATTTTATCCTCCATTGTAGCAGCACAACTTAGACAAATTCACACCCTCAAAAATAAACAAAGGAACAGAAACATGCCAATTTAGCCATTTCTTTACCTATCCTATGCTCTCCTATCAGTGTGTGCATTGTCATCACAGATATATGCAGCAGAGTTCTGACTGGCTTCTAATGCTGCCTTTTAATTTCCCCAGTCTCGGTGCAAAGGAATTATGGAAGGAATTACGGAAGGCCAATACCTACGCCAGTATGTATACACTTGGTGAATCTTAATGAATACGGTTAATTAGTATTTTTGTACATCTGCCTGGAGTTCAGGAAATGATTGATTAATACTGTAGTAAAGTTATCATCTTGTATGTACACTAGCATTCCTGTAATACTAAAGAAGACGTATGAAGCTCTAACAGTTCAGAAATATGTTTCCTTTTAGTATATTTTTGATTTTTTTGTGTTTTGTCTATATTTATAAGGGCACAACCACAGACATCAAATAGAAAATAAAGGCATTATATTTACTTACTAACTGGTACAAGTTTTCCCAAAAATCCTGAGTCATAAGGCGAAATAAGGCAAGAAAGGCCCAGCTAAAGGTATCAAAATTGGTATAACCATAGTTGGGGTTCCTGCCTGCTTTCATGCACGTGTATCCCTCTGGACATTGCCTAAAAACAAAAGATAATTCAGACTCCAATATTAGTAGAACACATGCATTTAAATCACACAGGGTTATCTTTCATACAATTTTCATTATTATTTTTTTAAGCTTTCAGAAACATGATTTTTAGGTCTATTTATCATCTACTTATATATTCCATATCCAGTGTTCTTCTGCTTCCCCCATTGAAGTATTGTAAGTGTGATAACTGATCCAGTTGTGGTGAGATTGCTATAACTTACAATATCAGCAGCATTGACAGGCAGTCACTTGATTCAAATTACTTCTTGCTGATTGTAGAACGCTTTCATCAAAAACTTTTGCATATCTTCACAGATGAACATCAGATAAGTAAAAAAATAATAATTGTATGTCTAGCTACATCAATTATATGTGCTCAGAACATAAACTAAAGGCACACTGAAAAAAGGGTGGGGCTAGCTATATAGAGCATCTACTAGCTAAGGAGTGAGGAAGGGACAAAGTTATTTGAAGGGAAACAATGAACAATGCATGTGTACTCCCCGACAAAATCTATGATTTCAAATATTAAACAATGGAAAATCAAGTCCAAACAGTGTAAGAGAAGAACATTCCTGGAACACCTGAAAAAAGATAGAAAGGGGAAGACCATGGAAGAATAATGCACACACCCACATACTGTAAAATTTGTAAAGTCATTAGGAGTCATTGGTGTCTGTGAGACGGCAAAGAAGACAGTTTATAAGCGTAACCTAGGAGGAGAAGGCAGCAACATGCACCAGTCCTACTTGCCTCCTGTAGAACCAAGTTATTCAGAGGGAAAGGCAGTAACATGCACCAGTTCTTCTTACCTCCCTTTGAATAAAGTTCTTCAGAGGGGAAGGCAGCAAGATGTACCAGTCCTTCTTACCTCCCTTTGAATCAAGTTGTTGGATTAGAAGAGAAATCCTTTTCCTTTGGCTTACCTTGACTTCTACTTTCCCAACCTCTCCACCATTATTTAGTGCAGTCTTTGTAATGAAACCCATAGGCCAATGGTGAGCATTCCTTTCTTTCAAGAGGACTACTTCATCGACTTGTAGGTTGGGTTTGTTAGTTTGCTATTTGCTATGACCTTGAAGGTTGCAAAGGTACTCTTTCTTCTATCAACTCCAGAAGACATTGGGAAGGTGCTGAACCTGTTTCCACTGACATTTATGAACATTAAGGAACGGCAGTTCTGTGCTTAATCTGTTGGCTGAGAGCTCTGCCATTTGCGGTTGTTGGTGCCTTCCTCCCAATTTTTGACACTTTACACGTTTGTGAAGGACGGAGGATATGCATCTTTTTATCCTGACAATCCAAAACCCTGCAGATATTACTGCTCATTTTGTAAAGTGCTGTACTTGGTGCTGAACTTGCTCATGGTGATATTGAACCAGCAGTGCGGTGATGTGATGTCGACCTGGAATGATTTTGGCTTGTTAGGCGTGAAGTAGAGTAGTGCTGATCCTCCCTTAATTACCTTCACTTCTACTTTCCGAACCTTTCCATCATTATTTGGCACAGTCTTTGTAATGAGACCCATAAACCAATGGTTACGGTGGGCATTCTTTTCTTTCTAGAGGACTATGTCTATCACTTGCTAGTTTGAAATTTGCCATGACCTTGAAGTTTGCAAAGGTACTCCTTCTTCCATCAACCCCAGAAGACATTGGCAAGGTGCTGAACCGGTTTCTACTTTTATCTATGAACATTAGTGAAGGGCAGTTCTGTGCTTAATTTGTTGGCCAAGAGCTCTGCCATTTACAGTTGTTGGTGCCTTCCTCCCAATTTTTGACACTTGACAAATTTGTGAAGGATGGAGGATATGCGTATTTTCCTCCTGACAATCCAAAACCCTGTGGATCTTAATGCTCCTTCCATAAAGTGCTGTCCTTGGAGCTGAACTTGCTCATAATGATGCCTAACCAGCAGTGCAGTGATGTGATGTTGACCTGAAACAAAAAGGGAATTCTGTTCCTCACTGAACAGATTAGACTTCCCTATGCAACCTTAAACTTGAAGCAACTTGTCATGATCAAGCATTGGGTTTAACTTGTAGAGTAAGCTATCCTTAGAAAGGTTAAGTCTCTTTGATATGTTAACAATCTCCCAAAAGTACACTTCATGTGGAACACATTGAATGATGACATTTTCTGCTTGTACTATTCACAACACTCTTCATGGTCCTCACTATTGGTTGCAAATTGATGAGCAACATGGATAAGTTGCGTGGCAGCTCCTATAACAGAAGACCACTTCAAAAAGCATTTAAAACAGTGAGAACTCTGACTTCACAGAGGTGTTGAGTGTAATGGTATTAGCTCTCATTTCCTTATCAGAATTAGGATTAACCAGTTCAAGCATAGAATGTGAATTGTGATGGGTTCATCGTTGTTGCAATACCATCGGAACCAGAGGAAGCTCCTGCTGTCTTCTCGAATGATGAAACTGTGGAATATTTGCTGAATGTTGGCCATAAAAGCTACTGGTTCTAGTCTGAAGTAGAGTAAAACTCCTATAAAGTTGTTGTTCAGATTAGGCCTAGTGAGCATGACATTGTTGAGAGCACTTGAATCAAAGACCACCTCGATCTGATCTAGCTTGCAAGGATGGTACAAGCCGAAGCATGAGCGGTACTGACATTCCTGTCCTTCCCTAAGAGGTGGTGCAGGTTCTGTATGATCTCTTGCAAAAACACCTTCTGCATAAGGTCAACAAATTGTTTCTTCATCTCAGGTTTTCTGTTCAGGGTGTATTGTAAAAAAAGTAAACTGTGCTTCTGCATGCTGAACATTATTTGGTAGTGTCTTTCTTGAGACACGAAATGGTAGGGATACCATCCAGCTGTTGGAATTGTCCTGATAGAACTCCTTAGTCATCACTTTTAGGAACTCCACGTCTTTCATGGTGGCTGCCAGGTCATTGTCTTCAGTTGTTACATCAAACACTGTTGTGCTGACACTATCATCCAAAAAATCAAGGGCCTTGTTACCGCCTTGTGTGAAGAACTGTTGAATGCCTTTACTGCAAAGACTTCTTTGCCATGGTAGTGATATGGGCATTGCTAACAACAAGTAATGGCATGACCCATGTCCTGAAGGAGGAAACTGTGCAAGACTTCCTGACATTACCCAGACAGACAATGCCTATGATAACCCAGCCTAGATCCAGGAATTGGGCAATGGGCATATGGTATGTGATTGGCTATGCCTCTCAAGTGTAAGTGGTGAGAGGCAGCTGCAGGAGTAAGGATCTCTTCTCTGTTGGTTGGAATCTGGGAGCACTTGATGAGAGTGGACAACGGCATTTCTATACTGCCCTTCAGGGGAGCTACTACAAGACCAGTGGCTTTCCTGCCTGAAACTTCTGTAATGCCAGCACAGATACCCAAGGTGTATGGTAAGTCATCTCTTGTTATGCTTACTAGGTCAAACGCTTTGATATTGCAAGAGACCTGTAAATCTGATCATCTAGAATAATATTGCAAGGTTAGGCAGGTACTGGTGGTAGGAGACTCAGTTATGGGAAGGACAGATAAGGTAATCTATCACAAAGACCGAGATTGCTGAACGGTATGTCGTTTCCCAGTCTCTAGGGTTCAGCACATGATGGACTGGATGGACAGATTGTTGGGTGGAGATATGTTACAGTCCCCCTAACCTGAAGGAAAAGGAGGAGGAGTTGGATCTCCTATCAGAAATAGAAATGGCGGTGAGGCAGGGCAATGTCATCATAATGGGGGACTTAAAACAGATACTGACAGGGCAGAAGGGACAGCTCACTCATTAAAAGACCCTCACTTCTTCAATGTCTTACAGAACAACTTTATGTCCCAATTGGTGGATTCCCCAACTAGAAAGAATGCATTGCTAGACCTATTAATTACAAATGACTCAGATCTAGTCACAGATGTGGAAATATGGGCCAATAACCAAACTAGCAAAAGGTATCACCCAGTGCATTCCAATGGGCAATAAATATAGAAGAATGAAGGTTAAACCCGTGTGACTAAACCATAATGTAAAAAATCATATTAAAGAAAACAATGGCCTTTAAAAATTATAAGGCGGAGGGGTCATTGTCAGCATTCTAACACTACAAGGAATGCAATAAGAAGTGTAAGAATGCAATCAGAGTGGCTAAAAAAGACTATGAAAGACACATAGTGGAGAAGGGTAAACATTTTTTTTAAATATATTAACCAGTTGCTGACCACCCACCGCAGTAATACTGTGGCAAGGTGGCTCGGCTGCGCGAATCGTCATAGGTGTACGTCGGCTCATGCACTCGCTTTTGTGGGCGCTCCCATTGGCCAGTGGGGGAGCCAATCAGCTGGTCCAGCAGACTTAATGTCCGCAGGCCACCCATGATCGTTCCCCGTAGTGACAGAACAGGGATCTGCCTGTGTAAACAAGGCAGATCTACAGTTCTGACAGGGGAGATCACACAGATCCTGTCTTTCTGCTATGCAGGAAGACGGATCTGTGTGTTGTCCCAATGAGCCCTTCCCCCATACAGTTAGAACACACAGTGAGGGAACACAGTTATGCCCTTGATCGCCCCAGATGTTAACCCCTTCCTTGCCAGTGTCATTAGTACAATAACAGTGTATATTTTTAGCACTGATTACTGTAGTAATGTCACTAGTTCCCAAAAAAGTGTCAAAAATGTCCGTTAGGTGTCCGATCTGTCCGCTGTAATGTCACAGTCCCACTAAAAATCATTGTTCGCGACCATTACTATTAAAAAATAAATAAATAATAAAAATGCCATAACTCTATCCCCTATTTTGTAGACGCGATAACTTTTGTGCAAACCAATCAATATATGCTTATTGGGATTTTATTTACCAAAAATATGTAGCAGAATACATATTGGACTAAACTCAGGAATACATTAGTTTTTTTACTTTTTTTTAGGAAATGTTTTATACCAGAAAGTAAAAAATTTAGATTTTTTTAAAAATTGTCTGTATTTTTTTGTTTATAGCGCAAAAAATAAAAAATGCAGATGTGATCAAATACCACCAAAAGAAAGCTCTATATGTGGGGAAAAAAGGACAACAATTTTGTTTGGGTACAGTGTCGCACGACCGCGCAATTGTCAGTTAAATCTACATAGTGCCATATCACAAAAAATGGCCTGGTCATTAAGGGGTAAATCCTTCAGGAGCAGAAGTGGTTAACAGTAAAAAAGCGAAGTCAGAGCACATTGGCCTCATAAAGGTTGATGACGGGGAGTTGGTTACAGGTGACCAGGAGAAGGCAAATGTACTAAATGCAATCTTCTCCTGTTTTTACACAGGAAAAAGAGGGGTATAACAACCATGACTGTATTGTTAGTAACACATCACAGGATATACTCTTGTGGCTAACAGAAGCCGGTGTGGAGAAAAAAACAGAAAAGCTTGACACAAATAAATCACCAGGACCAGATGGCTTACACCAGAGAGTCCTCAAAGCACTCAGTTTATAGCCAGACTGTTATTCCTAATCTTTATGGACAGCATACTGACAGGAACGGTACCAGCTGATTGTCAAAAAGCCCACATGGTACAAATATTTAAAAAAGGGCAAAAATATATTCCTGGAAACTACAGGCCTGTCAGTCTAACATTGATAATATGTAAACTATTGGAGAGAATGATAAGGGACTATATCCAAGAATTTGCTGATGAAAACAGTAGAATTAGTAGTAATCAGCATGGGTTTACAAAAGGTCGTTTTTGCCAAACCAATCTGTTAACATTCTACAAGGAAGTGAGCTGCCATCTAGATAAAGGTATGCCTGTGGATGTAGTGTATCTGGATTTTGCAAAAGCATTTGATACAGTCCCCCTTAGACACTTAATTTACAAACTGCGTTCTGTAGGCATGCACCATAGGGTTTGCTATTTGATAGAAAACTGGTTACAGTGGCGTGTCCAAAGGGTGGTAATAAATAACATGAATAAATAACATGTGCTCAGACTGGTCTGGAGTGGTAAGTTGGGTACCCCAAGGCTCTGTCCTGGGACGAATTCTGTTTAATTTATTCATAAATGATACAGAGGTTGGCATAAATAGCTCAATCTTAGTGTTTGCTGACTACACAAAATCAGGGCAACAACATCACAGCAAAACAGAAAATTTCCAAGAAGACCTCAATAAATTAATGGGGTGGGCAACTACATGGCAAATGAGGTTTAATATTGAAAAATGTAAAGAAATGTACTTAGAGGCTAAAAAGATAAATGCATGTCACTCACTAGGGGGATAACCTCTGGGGGAATACAGGATGGAGAAAGATCTGAAGCAAAGAAAGCAGACTATTATCAAGCATTAAAAAGGGAATTTACTCCAGAGATAAAATGATAATCCTGCCACTTTATAAAACTCCGGTTCAGCCACATCTGCAGTACTCTATCCAGTCACCAATCCTCAGGAAGGATGTGTTGGAACTGGAGAGAGTCCAGAGAAGGGCCACAAAGTGGACGAGAGGACCTCAATGACTACAAGCACTAAATTTATTCTCCCTGGAGAAGAGACACTTAAGAGGAGATATGATAGCGATATACAAATATCTCAATGATGATCCCAGCGTAGGTAGGAAGCTATTTAGTCTCAGGAAGTGTAAGAGGACATGGGGCCACTCAATGAGATTGGAGAAGTGGTTCACCCTTAAGCTGCTTAGGGGTGTTTTCACTGTCAGGGTGATAAGGATGTTGTGTCTTCCACAATCGGTGGTGTGAGCAGGAAGTATTGATAGTTTTTAAAGACTCTTGGACGTGTATTTAAGTGAACACAATATACAGGGATATGGGAAATGAATGTCGACATAAACACACACAAACCCACACAGGTTGAACTGGATGGACTAGTGTCTTTATTCAACCTTACAAACTATTAAACTATGAATATATAGTCTTACAGTTTTTTCAGGTTGACCCTTGGGGTATCAAAATGGGTAACAAAAATGGTGAAAGGTCTGGGGATAAAAAATATCAAGAGCGACTTCAGAAACTTAATATGTACAGTCTGGAGGAAAGAAGGGAAAGGGGAGACATGATTAAAACCTTTAAATACATCAAGGGGGTGAATAAGGTTCATGAATGTGGTCTTTTCAATATGAAACCAAAATCAAGAACACGGGGACATGACCTCAAACTAACTGGAGGGAAGTTCAAAACTAATCTTAGAAAGTATTATTTTACTGAAAGGGTGGTTGATGATTGGAATAAACTACCAACAGAGGTTGTGAGACAGTCAACAGTAAATGACTTCAAACATGCTTGGGATATACATAAATCCATAGTCAGACAACAAGGTTAATGTAAAAAAAAATAAATAAATAAAATAAAAAAGGGGCAGACTCGATGGACTACTCAGTCTTTTTCTGCCGTCACTTTTCTATGTTTCTATGTTTCTAAGTATGCATGAATTAAAGTGGTTGTTAACCTACTTATATAAAAAGCTCCCATCCCCTCCGTATTACAACAATAAGTTCCCGTGTCTGTGTTATATCATATATAAGCTTATCTGTACTGATAACACACCTTCTTGCTGTGATCAGTTGCCTCCTCTCTTCTCTCCTTATGCCTAGCTGAGAGTCCGGGGGAGGCGAGCACTGCAGCTGATGTCAGCCAAGGAGAGAGAGGAGACAGAGCTGAGGAGTCATATGACCGCAGGGAGCCGATGTGTTATCTATACAGATAAACATATTTATGATATAACACATACACAGGGGAACTTCTTGTTCTAATACAGAGGGGATGGGGGATTTTCATGTTAAGTATGAGAGCAGCAGGAGTGGGGCTGACACGAGCAGACACTCGTGGGGGATGGGGGAAAGAACACTGGATACAGAGAGCAGTGCTGCAGATGTCGAAGGCACATACTGACTCCGGTGTCACAGCTCTACAGCCATGATATTTCATGAGTCAGCATACAGGGGGAAGGCAGAACCAGGCAGGATCAGCCAGGCATTACAGGTGATACAGGGGGCCAAATGACACAGCACAAGCACTGTGCTGTATAACAAGGGAACAGGATCTGTTTTTTTTGGGGGGGGTTAACAAACATTTTTTGCCTCAGGATTTGTCACTCCTTCTCCACAGATATATGTACACGTAGAGAAAACTGGAGTACGAGGTACTGTTTGGTCTGTGCTCTCCCCACCATGCTTTGCCTTGGGGGTATTATCTGTGGACAGAGTGGGACTTTCTTGAAATGGATGAAAAGCTTGCACATGATCATCATTGTCACATTCTATGCATTTAATTGTAGCCTTACAGTCTTTAGCATGGTGTTGTTTGGAAGCACAGTATTTGAAGTAAACCCCAAATTTCTTTAAAAGCTCTTTGCATTCTTGTAAGGGTTTCTTTCTGAAGCCGATACATTTCCTGGGTGTGGTTTATTATGTATGGGACATTGGTGATTTGAGTTCTAGATTTTCTTGTTCTGATCAATCTTTCGATGGACTGTAGTGGGTGCAGGTAGAATATCAGTCCTTTTCACAGACACTGGACCTCTGTGGTCTCTATGTGAAATGTGTGAGCTTTCAGGTCTTAGAGGAGGTGAACAGAGAGGGTTGGACTCCTCAAAAGAGAAACTTTGATCGTTCTTAGTATCTGAAATTCTAGTAATTAACTCACAGAAGTAAGAAAAGGGAGAAACGGAAACTTTATTTTCTTCTCTTTAACTTGATCCAAGTGATGCCCATTTTTCTTTTATACCATAATGTAACTTGGAGACTATTGGGTTATCCATACGAGTGGTATCTATGTAACTGAGGCCAGGTAGGTGGTTATTAGCTTTGGCATGTTCAAGCTCCAAGAAAAGATAACTGAGTTCTTTAAACGTTAGATTGTTATAGCTAGATATTTTTGCGAAGCTATACAACCTTTTAAATAAAGCATCTTCAATGGCTTCTGGGCTGGAGCTACGCTCAAGTCTGTCCCAAGCAGCATTAAGACCTGTTGCAGGATTGTAAATGCAAATAGCTTTGAGGTTTTTGATACAATCAGCAGATTGAGGACCTAGCCATCTGATAAGCAGATTTAGTTTTCTGCAGTTGTGACATCTGTGACACTGATTGTAACTTTGAGGTTTGATGTCCAACCACTGTAGTTTTCAGGTTTCTCATTGAACTTGGTGAGACTTATCTTGGTGAGTTGTTTGTGAAGCATGTATTTTACAAATGGTGACATGTCTGTGTTTTCAGACTTTGGATGCACAGTTGCATCCCAAGTAAAATTAGTTTCCTTGCCTGTGGAGCTGAGATTGAGCAACTTTGGGAGGTACTGTGGTGCAAAGGTGTTCATACCACTGACACTGGTTTAGAGTTAATAGTAATGTTGGGTTGCAGCTTTGGGGTAGTGTACTTGGTAGGATGTAATAGCCCCATGGTAAGGTGTCTTTTCTATTATATGCATACCGGTGTCTTTAGTTTGTTGCGATGCAAGGCCCTGGTGTTTGGGATATGAGTAGACAGATTGTCTTGAGAGGTGGTAAGTACAGCACACTGACCTTGGTTGAGGCATATGGCTGCTGTGACTGGGAGCTGAATCAGTAAAGCTTAAAATCTATTAACTGGAATACCTTTCACACAAATACAAATGATCGTCATTGTTGCTTAGTACAATGCATAAAGAAAAAGTACATAAATAACTAAAGCTTTATGCTAACGTTAACTTCAAGATTAGACTATTAAGCCTACTCAGATTGTTGCTAAGGTGGTTTCCTCTATGACCAAGTGCACATAAAATTACCTTCATTTTCCAACATTTTACCAACAGGAAGAACAAACAGTAGGCTACTTACCCAGCATCTGTGCCATTTCCACAAAGTAGTGGATCGATAGCTCCAGGCACTTTGTAAAAGTTTGCTAAAAAGTGTACAAAGAAAATATTATAGAATCTACATGTAAATGTGTTTCAAACTGACAGCTATTCAGTTAATTTAAAATGTGTATAAAATATGTGCTGCGCTTATAATAAAAAAAATATATAAAACACCATGCATAAAATTATACATGAGAATGTGCTCAAACATATACTTACAAAAGTGAAAAGATACAATTTTGAAGACATAGTCCAAAAAAATGTGCAACTTGATCCAAAATAGTGTGTAACAAAGTCCAGAAAAATAAAAGGAATATCCAAATATCCTCGTAATGTATGTTACAAATGTTCCTTCTATGCATGCACTTCTACCAACCCCTCTCAGGTTTTCTCTCACCTTGCTTAGATGACCCTCACTACAAAGGTCAGAATGAATGTGCTGGTTTCAGTTCTAGGACAATACAAAGGCATATGGAGGATATCAGAATCAAATGTCTCATCAAAGAATTCCTCAACTTCTCTTAGGCAGGTATAACTCCAAAAAGAAAGAGCAGATGCATTGTGCTCACTGAATTAACTCTATTCATGAAATATACGGTATACACTCACTACAAATTGTTACCAAGATGGTATAGAGACCCCATGAAACTGCACTGCATGTTCCAAGAGGTTGACCTTACCTGCTGGAGGTGCAAAGCTGAAAGGGGTACATTGTATCACATTTTTTGGTCTTGACCACTGATTCACCCCTTCTGGCAGACTGTGTGTGCTCTAATCCTCTATCTCACCAACCTCTCTCTTGAACAAGTCCATGCAGCCTATCTTCTTCACCTCAGTTCTCTGGTGATTTGGTGATTCACCTTGTAAACACGGCCAGGGCATGTATCCCAGCACAGTGGAATTTCCACCTCCCCACCCACAATCAGTCACTGGATAAAATCTGTGAATGATATTTAAGCGATGGAGGAACCTACTTTCTCCCTTTGGAAGCAAGAGGTTTGTGTGGTTCTATTGGATGCAATTTCGATATTCTGATTGATACACTGATTTATTAGCTTCCAGCTCAGGAAAGACAGAGAGCTTGCAGTTCAGGATCACGTCCCCCCCATCCTCCTTTTTTTATTGTTGCTCTAATTTCACTCCCTTATCCTTTCCTACTTTTGACTTTTCTCTTTTTACCCACAATATAAAGTAAAAGTGATGGGGACTCCTGTGTTTCCCCATTAGCGGCATATGATTTCTCCTCAGTGAGTCACAAGCTTGAAGTTGATGAACTTTGGATACTTAGGCTAAGGTCTTTCCTCAGATTACTTCTCAACGTCTCGGACAGTAATCATTTATGTCTTGACTCAATTACTTTTTAGGCTGACCCATGTCCCTAATATGTTTTTCTTATTTACCTTTGTCATATAAAGACCTGAAATGTTGCCATACAATATATACACACTCACAATGCTGAACAGTACAAGCGCCAATGTTAGGAAACCGGGTTAGCACCGCACCACAGTACTTGTGTGTGTTTCACCATTCACTGCTATAAGCCACGCGCAGCACACTCTCTAGCCTTCCACCCCTCTGTTTGCTTCAAGATTGCAGACTCCACTCAGCTCTGAACTGGTTCCTTAACATTGTAGCTTATTCTGTACAGCATTGGGAGTGTTTATATTTTTATGTGGTTTCATGAGTAAAGTTAAAACGGTGAGCACTATGCATCTTCTCTGTCTATTTGGTGTTATACTTGCTTAAGATGGGTGTTTTGTGATGAACCCTTGGGCTCAGTGATCCATGTGGTGGAATTCTTTTGATGAGATGTTTGATGCTGATATTCTCCATTGGCCTTTGTATTGTCCTGGAATTAAAAGGAGTCCATTAATTCTGACCTTTTTAGTGAGGGTCATCTAACCAAGGTGAGAGAACACCTGAGAGGGGTTAGTGAAGGTGCACACATAAAAGGAAAGTTTGTGACATACATCACAGGGATGTGTGGATATTCTTTTTTTTTCTGGACTTTGTCACACATTATTTTGGACCAAGTTGCACATTTTTGGACTTTGCCTTCACATTTTTTTCTTAAAGTGGTTATAATAAGGCTTACCTGTAGGAGCCCTGCATATCTCCCAAACCTGCACGGTTTAGGAGATATGCAGTGCACTGCAATGTGCCTACATCATCAGGCACATGCTCAGTGAAGAAACAGCCTCCGTGCCATTCTTTCACTGAGATTGTGCCGTGACTGGTGGCTCCCGCACGCATGCACAGGAGTGACCTCACGCGACTCCGGCCAGTCACAGAGCCGGAGATCCCGGTCCCGGAAGGAAGAGGGGCAGAAGATGGATGCGGCCAGGTGCGGGGACATCGCTGGCTTACAATGCAGGTAAGTGCCACATAATGGGCTAATATGCAATGCATACTAGCCCATTATGCTTTTACATTGCAGGGTAACATAGAGGAAGTAAACTCCATCAGGGTTTACTTCCTCTTTAATTATTCATTTTTTTATTATACACATGTGCAGTACATATTTTATACACATTTTGAATGATTTATTAATTAATTTGGCATTTGCAGCTTGTTAATTGAAGTGTATTGTGCGCAGATATTTTGTATACATATTCAATTATTTGACATTTGTAATATATTGTAGATTACCATTCTATGCTATTTTCACATAAATGTTTGAATAAAATGAATAGCAACACAAGTATCTAAATCCGTCTGTAGAAACTCTGGTTGCTCTACTTATGTCCACATCTGCGAGTGGAAATTCACTAAAATGCTAGTCACTTGTGGTACATTAGCGTGGCATTCAAAATTGTTAACACCAGCACACTCTGGTCACCTTTGTTCACAGATAGTGTATGCCACACACAACTATACATGCCCTTATGATCCATGTAATCTGTGGATAGGTGTTTGAAGGACCTGCTGTTTTTCTATCATCTGCATATAGTCTGCATTTCCTTAACATTGCAGGATAGATTTGATGGTAAATTGTGCAGTAATTGACAGCTCATCTCTCTCCTCTCCACTAGATGTGTATATTTAACAAAAGAACAGTATGCGTTTTCTTAGAGATAAGAGAACTTTCTTCAGTAACAAATTTTCCAGCATTCTCAAAAACCTCTTTGTTGGCATAGCAAGCACTTCTGACATATAATTTTTGCATCTGTCATATCACTTATTGGTCTAAACCCCATAGAAGGAAATAAGCAATTTATTTTATTATTATATTTTTATAGGCTAAATCTGGTCCTACCTGGCTTGAAGAACACATATACATTAGTAGAAGACCACTGCTCAGTACAAGTTTTACCACCAGGACAACAATCCATATTCCTATGGATTCCTGCAATGGTGGCAGGCCACTTCATTAAATGAGTGTATATGGTTATGATACTATTCATCGTAACAGTAACTGCCTGCATGAAAATGTATGGTCATTAAAAATGGACATTAGACTACATACTATCATTGTTTGTGTATTCTTCAAAGTCAAATCCTTTGCTGCCATTGGCTAAATACTGCTCGTCTATGTTGATTGGCCAAACAACGCATTTTCTTCTTAAATGACCCATGAAAAGCTGTAGACCGATTAAAGCGAAGACACTGAGGCAAAACACTGTCAAAATCATCACATCTGACAGTTTCTTCACAGACTGAATAAGGGCACCCACAATGGTCTTCAGACCTGCAGAAAGACATCAACAAAATGTTAAACCACACTCCCCTGTATGCAGCTGTAGCGTTTTAGAGCTTTTAAATTGATTTCAATTGTAAGCATAGCTCATAAAAGCTACAGGTCTCTGCATCTTGTTCTGCATCACATAGCCTTGTAAAGCACATCCGGCAGCTGCAAAACTGTACAGTATTGTCCCTGGAACAGAGCATGCATCTAGTACAACTGCAGTATGATTTGGGGGTTCATGTACGGTACATGGCTGCTTTGATTGTGCTTGAGTAGTGCTCATCAAATTTCACTGATCCCTAGCGCACATAGAAGTGTATGCAGGTGTTTGCTGTCCTTACTAAAAAAAGCATGTCTTATAAAAAAAGCTTAGTGTACGTAAACCCTAACAATGAACATATCTCAGTCGCTCCCTTTTTATCTGCTGAATATACTTCTAAAAGGATTTTGATACATCTGTCAGTAAGGCTTGGTTCACATTTGAGCGCATGTTCCCACAATGCACAAAAAAGTGCATTCCTTTTGCATGTGCACTGTGGTGCTAATAATTCTTAACAGCACCCCAATGCTAACTGCTAACGCACATGCCTTCACACTAACCAAAATGCATAGTCAAAAAGTACCATGCATTTTGGTGTGGTACAATTAAAAAAAATAAGGTCATGCACTTTTTTTGTGTGATTCCGAAATGAATAGGCTCCCCTAAACACGGCATGCAAAATCGGGCAAAGTCAAACAAAAATGTGCATACACCTTCGCACCTGTATATGTGTGAATGGAGCCTAAGTGCAAAAAATACCCGTTGATCCTGTCAGAGATCCAGTGAGATTTTTATAGTAAGCAGACAACGCATGGCTTCTGCTGCACTAAAATCAGTAGGAACCTTATTAGCCCTGCCAAAGTTACCTCTGCATTAGAGAACACTTCTTATGTTATGAAGAAGAGGCAGTGGCGTTTTGTACTTTGAAAACATTTCCCGTCCTAAGGGTGACCATGCTATTCCACCATATATACAGTACAGTTAGTGAGTGTTTTCACTCTAGGCCAGAAAGTGTGTTACTGGCAGAATCAGCAGGTGAAAATAGGGGGAAAAACTGAAAAACAAAATCAAATATAGCCCCTAGGGATCAATAAGCTGCAATACTGTATATAACATTTCTGCTGTTAGATTTAAATACATTTTGAAGATGGATTAAATATAACTTATACCCCTCTTTAAGGCACAACGGGTATGTTACTTTTACATTTGCTATTGTAATTAAGTATGGCATGTATTTTGCAAAGGTGCTGTAGTATGCCTTTATTAACTGTAAATCAGTGAAGGTAGAGGAGCTTGTTTTTATTAATACATGTAGACAGCAGCAAGAAATGATTTGAACTGGTTTGTTCCACAAAGGATCATGCCACTGAAAATTACAAGGCTTGAAATTGCTGATAAAAAGTGCAAAATAAGCTACAGCACCACACCCAAAGAGATATTTTCTCTATCCCTTGCAGGTGACGTCAGGGCCATGGATTCAAAGCTAAGTGATGCCTACCACCACCTGTAAAAAAAGTCACACAAACAATGATATTCTGTAGGTGTTGTTCCTTCTGTTCTTGTTTTTGGGAAAGATACACACTTCTAGTTTGTGTTATCTCACCATTGTAAAAAAAGCAATCTCTGCTTCAAAAGGCTTTATCTGGTTAAATACTTGTCATTTTTAAATGCCTAAAACACTATTCAATAATAAAAAAAAGGGTTGCCCGTCAATTCAGATTCCAAGAATGATAAATTACATAATTAAAATGATAATTCATATTTCATATCAGTTTTTATTATAAATAGTAATTGCCAAGCAATTATGGCAATCCATTTTAGGAAAACTAATCATAAACATAGGACTGCAATTTTCAAATATAAAGAAAAGCCCTCTTTTCTAGTGTGTGCTATTTACAATTGTGCCCATACACTAATCCACACAATACAAAGCATATACTGCACAGTTGTGACTGATCAGCCTTAGGGAACTAATATTGTACAGTATAGGTAAATATAACAGGCATTTTCCAGAGACAGCAATGTCCCAGTAAAAAAGGAAATACAATACCGTTACACTGGAGAGATGACAGCTTAGTAAAGAATATTATGTTTTTAGGGCAAAATGCAATCTATCTCCAGTTAATAATGTATGCCCATTTTTCATAGTAATCTCTTTAAAAGAAAGGGGGGAATCCACTGTAACAGATAGCATTACTACATCTTTTATAGGTTATTCCATGTCCAACTTTTGTTTGATAATGATAACCAGTCTATGTGCTAGGATAATTATAGATGTTGTAATATGGCTACAACTCAAGTACTTGATAGTTAACATAGTAATAGAATATCTTATTACAAACAGTTAACAAGCTTTGGCCACATAGTCTTTGTCCACTACAGACCCTCTTACTCCAGGCTTTAATAAGTGCACAGCACAGATAACGGTCATCATAAACATGGAACAAACTGATGCAATTGCTGCAAAGATAAAGTCAATTATGGTATTGTTGCTACAAACATCCTTATAGTGCAAATTGTGGGTACAGCATAAGCAAGACATGCGCTTAAATTAAAACATGCTCATATAAAGCATTGTTTATTCAGTTTGTCTTTGTAAAACCTAGACTTTTGTGGCTGTAGATCATGATGGAGGAAACAAAAACTGTTCTTTATGTAGAAACAAAGCAAAGGTGCACAATAAAAAACTGCACTTTGAACTGTTAGGGGCCATAAAAAGTAATAGTTTAAGATTCATAAAAAGTATTTTCTGCTGCACACATAAGCATTGCTTCCTTGATAAAATAGCATAACTACTATAAGGGCACTTTCACACTGGGGCAGGGAGGGGCGGTAGCAGTAAATCGCCGCTAATTAGCGGCACATTTACCGCTGCTATAGCGGAGCTATGGTGCCGCTATGCAGGTGGGAGCAGGCACTTTTAACCCTCAACAAGGGGTTAAAAGTGCTGCCACTCTGCACATCTGAGGCGGTGTACAGCTGCTTCCGAAGCGCCGTCCATTGGTAACAATGGAGGGGGCGGTGTAGGAGCGGTGTATACGCCAATCAATGCACCGCCCCAAATATGCTGCTTGCAGGACTTTTTTTCTCGTTCTGCAAGCGCACCGCCTCAGTGTGAAAAGGGTATAAATGTGATAATAACTTGCCATTCGTTTTAGACTCTTTCTGATTGCACTGCCAGCTCCATATTTGGTCCAAATGCATTGCATCAAACTTGAATTGAAATGAAACCTGTACTGAAAGAAAGAGACAGCTACTGCTGACCTTGTTGTGAAAAACATATCTCTCTGCTGTTTAGCCTTAAAGCAGTATTAAACCCAAAACCAAAAATATATATTGTGAGTTGCCAATCATTAGATGCGGTGGCTGCATTAGTTTTCTTTTTTTAGGCTTTTCCCACTCCCTCCTCTGTTTCTACCTGGTTATTCGGCCAATAACCCCTCCTGTATCAGAGTGCCCCTATGCTGGATGAAGGAGCAACAGAGGCACCTTTGGACAACAGCATTGTCAGTCGGGGGGGGGGGGGTGTTAGATACAATAGCAGATTTAACTGCTTGCGGACCGCCCACTGAAGTTTTACTGTGGCAGGGCAGCCGCTCTGTGCCAGATCACGTACAATATACGCGATCTGACACTTTCGGGTCTGGGGCGCGGTTCAGAATGGTGATTGTAAACAAGACAGACCACCAAGGGGAATGTGCTGATCCTGTGTTCCTGCTAAGCAGGGACACAGGTCTTTACATTTCCCCAGCCAAAGCACATCCCGAACAGTTAGCAAACACTAATAAGGAGCACATTTAACCCTTTGATCGCCCCTGATGTTAACCCCTTCCCTGATAGTGCCATTAGTACAGTAACAGTGCATATTTTTTAGCACTGATCACTGTGTAGTGTCACTGGTCCCCAAAAAGTGTCAAAAGTGTTAGTTAGGTGTCCGATTTGTCCACCGCAATGTCACAGTCATGCTAAAAATCGCTGGCCGCTGCCATTACTAGTAAATAAATAAAAATATCCCATACTTTGTAGACGCTATAACTTTTGCACAAACCAATCAATATACGCTTATTGGGATTTTTTTTACCAAAACTATGTAACAGAATACATATTGGCATAAATTGATGAAGAAATTAGATTTTTTACATTTTTTTATTGGGAATGTTTTATAGCAGAAAATAAAAAATATTTCGTTTTTTTCAAAATTGTCGGTATTTTTTTTTGTATATAGCGCAAAAAATAAAAAGCGCAGAGGTGATCACATACCACCAAAAAAGCTCTATTTGTGGGAAAAAAAGGACATCAATTTTATTTGGATACAGCGGTGCACGGCCGCGCAATTGTCAGTTAAAGTAATGCAGTGCTGTAGCGCAAAAAAATGGCCTAGTCATGAAGGGGGGTAAACCTTCCGGAGCTGAAGTGGTTAAATACAACGGATTGAAGCGGAACTGCGGTTAACACTTTATAAGCAGCTACAGCAAACAGTTTTTTCTTTTAGAGGTAAAAATATTACATATATAAAGAAAAGTTGATCATTGTAAGCACCTCAACCCTCTACCTGATACATCTGCAGAACAGCTTTACTGACCAACCCACCAGCTGAAAATAATGGAAATAAAGGCTAAAAAAAGAAAACGAATGCAGCCATCACATCTAAGAATTGGGAAGCTGAAATACTGTATATTAAGTGTTTGCTTTTGGGTTAAATGCAACTTTAAAGCTAAACGCTGGGAAAAGTAAAAAATTACCCATGCAGTGGGGCTCATCCCCTACTCCTACCCAACACCCCCCCTCCCCCCACATACACACACAATGCAAGGGTTAAATGCTTGTGTTTTTCTAGAGGGAACTGAAAAAGCAGTTATACTTACCTTATTCCTCCTTCCCCCCAGCAGCCAAAGCTCTTCTCCTCCCTGTGAGGCTCCAGGCTGTGGAGGGGCACTCGCATACTCACTTAGAGTGCAGGACGACTAGTCCTGCATTGTACATGATGAAGTTATAGCGTCTGCTACTTAAAGCAGAGGTCCATCACCCGCTGCCTTTAAAAATGAAGTCAGCAGCTACACATACAGTAGCTGCTGATTTTTAACTTTAGGACACTTACATGTCCTGGAGTCCAGCGACTGCCATTGATCTTTCGATCGGCTGGTCGAGTGCTGTCACTGCCATTGGCGGTAAGGGAACCCGGTAGTGGAGCTTATCGGCTTCACGTTGGGCCCCAGCTTTGCATGCGCGAACCGTCATTGCGCTTTCTCACTGGCCCAGCAACGTAGGAGGGAGTCGGGCTGCTGACGTCAGTGGCCGTGACCGCGGCCTGGGCTCTCGGATGTGGGGAAAGGGATGCCTGTCAAAGACAGGTATCCTCTCCCCCCCCCCCCCCCGAGAGGTGCCAAATGTAACACCTGAGGAGGGGAGGAATCCGACAAGCGGAAGTTCCACTTTTGGGTGGCACGATCCTGCAAATTGCCATCTAAAAACGACAGCTCGCTCGTGTGCAGCTAGCGGGCGGGAGCGTGCCGCTGGTGGCGCGCTCTCATGCCCGCTGCAATCTGCAACAGTGTGGCCGTGGGTCTGGTGGACTCAATGTCCTCCGGCTACCCGCGATTGCCTGGCAGAGAAGAAAAACGGGGAACCGCCAATGTGAACACGGCAGTTCCCCGTTCTGTCAGGTGGCATGTGGGAGATCTACTGATCCCTGTCACTGGGATCAGTTAGATCTCTTATGCCCCTGGCAGCCCAGCCCCCTCACAGTTAGAACACGCCTAGGGAACACAGTTCTCCCCTAGATTGCCCCCTGCAGGTTAACCCCTTCACTGCCAATGACATTTACACAGTAATCAGTGGATATTTAAATTTCTGATCGTTGTATAAATGCCAATGGTCACAAAAAAGTGTCAAAAATTTCCGACATGTCCACTGCAATATCACAGTCCCGATGAAAGCCGCAGATCGCTGCCATAACTAGTAAAAAAGAAATAGTAAAAACGCCAGAAATTAATTCTCATGGTTTGTAAACGCGGCAACTTTTGCACAAACCAATCAATAAACGCCGGTCACTATTTTTTTTTACCACAAATATGAGGAAGAATATATATCGGTCAAAACTGATGAATACATTTGTTTTTTTGTCTTTTTTTTTGGATTTGTATTATAGAAAAAAGTAAAAAATGTTTTTTTTCAAACTTTTTTTCTCCTTTTTTTGTTAATAGCGGAGATCAGAAGTGACGCAGAGGTGAACAAATACTCCCAAAAGAAAGCTCTATTTGTGGGAAAAAAAGGACGTCAATTTCATTTGGGTACAACGTCGCACGACCGCGCAATTGTCAGTTAAAGCGATGCAGTGCAGAATCGCAAAAAGTGCTCTGGCCCTACAGTGAGAGGTCCTTAAGTGGTTAAAGGGCAGCAAAGAAAAAAGGCTTTGAGGGGTCGGTTGTGCAGTTGGGAGGAAACTTGTAGGCGTAAGGGATAAGGTAATTGTAGCTCGTTTTATGTCCCCCTAGTCAAAACACGCATTTAACTCTTGACTGTGGAGGGAGCACCACTGCACTGCCAGACATTCAGATTTAACTCATTTCAAATCATTCATAAGAAACAATCATGCGGTTCAAAGAATTGATACTTTTGGATCAATATATCCGCCAGGAAAAGAACATTTTCACCCACAGATCAGTAATCTCAGTCTGCTTGTTTTTCAGTGCAGTTTTTTTCAGTGAATAATCTGTGAATTTAGATATATGGCAGTTGCCATCGTGACTGCAACACCGTGATCCTGACTTTTTTTGCCTAGTGAGCCTCTGACCTAGAATACATGTGCAGGATTCCTGTGACTGCATGCTTGTTCCAGGTCAATGTGTCACTAGTTAGGACAGGAACAGGATAACAGTCACAGAGATTACACATTCCTTTTCATTTGCATTAAATGGCAGCTGCCATAATACTTTCCTCACTGGAATCCTTTAAAATGCATCGGTCACGTTAGCTGATTTGTGCAGTGCATCATGACAATGTATTACAGTGGTAAGCAGTTAGTCAAATTTAAAATGTAAAGCTGAAATTTAGGTATGATTTTTTTTGCATGGTTTCATTAGTCCAACTTGGACCAAGGTAAGTATTTGTATCTAATACCTGACTCATCCTTGTCTAAGCTGCAAATGACTGCAGTAGTTGCCGTTACTCTAGTGATAGCAGCAGTCTTGCGGGTCTAGTGCTGACTGGCTGCCCTTCTGCATAATGAACACAAGGGGTCGCCTGCTCAGCACTGCCACCATTCAGAGAAAGCCTTCTATTGTTTTTTCATTGAATGCAAGGTGTTCTCCTTGTTTAAATACAAGTCTTTCTGTCTGTAGCAACATGGGAGGCCTCCAAGACCTTTCTCTTCAGCTTTCCCCCATGTAGAGGCAAGTTTAAAGTAGCATTTAACCATCATTGCGCAATTCTGCTTTAACTGTAGCCATATACTAGCTGGTAGAAGAAAAAGTTTTTTTTTTTTCTTTAAACAATCAGTAATTCCCCTTTGTCGGGCTTCCCCAAACTTGCGATCAGGAAGCATGCACAATACGGGTGAGCTTACACACCAGGACTATATAATATAAATATATTAAATTAGTTGTCCAAAGCAATATTGAAAAATAAAAGTCATATGATACAACTACATGTGTAATTGGGTTTGTGTGATTAGTGCATGAGGAAGGTAATTGGTGGAGTGTGAGTGAGAAGTCCAAACAGAACATATTTTTTCAAATGTTTCCAAATCCAGATTAGCATAGAAAGGGGGGGGGGGGGTAGGGGGGTGTGCAAGTTTATATTTAACCAAATATTTTTTCTATGCCGTAAGAGATGTCATAGAAGATTAGCAAGTAGCTGTATTTAGGAATTCCGGGGGCGGTTTGCATGCCAGGCAATAGATGCAAGAGGTCGTGTCCCAGGAAGAGGACTCTTGGGTGACAATTGGGTTCACAAAGTAAGGACCACTGGACAGCTATACACCATATGCACTGCTTCAGCTTGACATTTATAACAAGTGTCTGGGACTACTGGACTGATTCTGTGCAGCCTTCTAGGAATATAGTAAACTTGGTGCAAAGACTTAAATTGCTTGTTGAGATCATTAATGTGAAGTATTATGTAATCCTATCATATCAGTCTTCCTCTAGAAGCACAGGAATGGCAGCTTTCCATTTGTGGAATAACTAAAAAAGTTTCAAGGTGTCTTAGCTCATAACATGTAGATTCAGGAATGAGAGCGGTTTGGGGAGGCTAGGTTGCATTTGTAGCAATTCCTTTGAGATGGGAACAAAACATTAAATTAGGCAGTTTAAAAGTTGATTTTAATGTGTTGAAGTAATTATAAAGGAATGTGCTTTCCACTGTTCCACCTGCACCAGAGTGTACCAACATCTCTCTTAAACGTACCGACAAAATGAATTACCAGTTGAGACTTTAAAAGTACACATACACATGTCTTGTATTCTTTAAAATTCAAGACAATTTATTTTAAAGATCCATTAAAACGTATAAAAGGCTGATTTTATAATAGCTGGTTCCAATTATATATACAATAAGAAAGCCTCCCTATCTGGTCATCACAGTATATAGCATAACTAGCATTATTCCAAGATATCATGGATGGTGACTTCTCAATCGTTTCATGAACCATGGGTTTACTCCTGTAAATGGAGATGGGCATGATCTCAAATGCTCAGAGGTAAGGAAGAACAGATGTGGAGACATAAGCTAGATCTGTTCTTAAAAAAATAAAACTGAGTGAGATGTAAAAGCTAATTGGGTCAGGTGTTTCCACCTCCGGACATCAGTTAGATCCATCCAGAAAAAGCAGGTGCCTCTCAAGGAGAGGGATGAAGTCTAATCAACTTGGGAGAAGGAGTTATATTAACAATCTTTTCAGTGGTATAATGAGCCACCAAGGACACTAGTTGGTGCAAGTTTTTAATGTCAGCTGGGGAGAGAGGGAGGTAGATAAAGCCCAAAGATCACTAACTGAACATTATATACTGTATAGCAGCATGACAAACAATATACCTCCTTTCAGGGTCTAATTTAGGATTGCGGAAATTAAGGATGATTGCCTTGTGAACAAGAAAACTCACCTCCCTGGCATGAGAGAAAACGAAGCATGATAGTGATGAATGCAAAGAGATTTCATTTTTTAATAGTGTAACATACTATTAACTTGTGTTGGTATAATGCAAAGCTTTTGCTAGGGAGATAACAGGGAACAGGACTGCTGTCAATCAAAGCCCTTGTGGGAGGAACAGGGGAGTGGCTTTGAATGGAGCGTTTCTGTGCTGCCCATGAGTACAGGCACATAGAATGTTGGCATGAGGATTCTGCCCAGAGTGGGGGCGCACACCTCAAGGGGGGCTATGATGTACCTCCTGGGAGATTCGGCAGGGCAGCATAGCCACCCTAGAGCTGCAATTATATACACCAAGCTTTATAATTATATACATCGAAGCCTATTTTTCTACAAAGGTTGGCTGCATATAAAAGGGATCAGGAAATAAGCACTAGGATAAAGTATACTAGCATATTTATTTTTTATAATAGACTGTCTGATATCACTTTAAACATGTTCAGCTAGTGGCATCTATTGTAGAGCACCTATAGATATTGTGGTTGCAATCACTACCTCATCTGCCCAACCCAATTATTCATTTAATGAAATTCCTGTTAATTTTGAATATCTAATTATGTGCAGATGGAAGAGGTAAACAGAAACTTGCTTTTTACATGATTGGATAACTGAAGAGAATATTCACTTCAAAGTGAATTCAAAGTGAAGTGAAATAAGCCTCTATGAGTTAAAGTTACTTTTTGACTCTCCAAATGGAAGCTTGTCCCTAGGTTGGGAATAGCAGGACAATGTTTGGGGGACCATGTTTTTTATTTTGAGTATACCACATTATGTTTCTTTGTGCATTGACCTTTGATACAACTGGCTTTTGAATGGCATCCTTTCCCGATTATCCAATGTTATGAAGCTCACAATGTACAATTCATTTTGAGACTAGGATATCTGGAAATATTCCTTAATGCATGCCATTCCTTGTTGCTCAGCTTTAATATTTAATTTCCAATGCAGTTTGGCATATGCTGTCATTTTTGTGAACTTTTATACATTAAAGAAGTTGTTTTCTGACCTTGCACGTGCACTATGGGTATATTTTTATGAGAACTCACATATAAAAGTATTAATCAATACCTCTTTTGTTCAAATTACATTAAAGTCTTTTTTTCAGTATGTTTCCTTTTGTCCATCTTAATTGTGCTGGTTTATGCTGCCATTTGTGTTTGGCTTGATAGGTGAAAGATGCATTTTAAAGAGGTAACATAGTCATGGAGAAATAAATACTTGTTTGGAATAATTCAGGCTAAGTGATTTCAAAACCATTGTTCTTCACTCAATACATTTCTAATTCCGAGCAGATAGAAATGCCTTACAGACTTGCAAGGCAAATTGTTGCAGCTTCAGGGATAGTTGGAAAACATAACCTACCTTTCACTTGTTGCTCTAGGATTCTATTAATAAATATATTCCTAGCATATCAGCCAAAAATCATGTGACTAAACAAAGAACATTTTTCCATGTTTATCATTAGCAATTCACATATTTGCATCTTAAACAAGTTCTGATAGAGTCCAGGCATATGCAATTAGCGGACCTCCAGATGTTGCAGAACTACAAATCCCATGAGGCATAGCAAGACTCTGACAGCCACAAGCATGACACCCAGAGGCAGAAGCATGATGGGACTTGTAGTTTTGCCACAGCTGGAGGTCCGCTAATTGCATATCCCTGTGATAGACCATACAATAAAACAGCAATAGCAAATAAAACATGCAGCTATATCATAACACATGAAGCAAACATTTTCATGAGTGGGGTCAAGCTTGGGAGGAGTATATTTTCATGCAAATCATTTAAACGCCAAGGCTGAACTGCTTTCAAGTCCTAAAATAAATTTGCAAATACCAATATTTCTACTAAAGTAAAATAAGAAAATGAAATAATAGGCAAATAATAAAAATAATAATTGTAAATGTTTGAAAATATTCTATAATATATATTAATATATATATATATATATATATATATATATATATATATATATATATATATATTACAAAGACAACATTACAGCTGTATTTTGTTTTTGTTTTCAAGTACAGTACACATTAAATGCTATGATCCTAAGTTAATTCTTTCGCAGGTATAGATTGAGAACTTTACTGGATGTGGACATTAAGAATATATCCCATACATTTTATCAGTTGCAAATACCAATTAAGTGCTACTGAAAAAGACAAATACACAGCATATTTCAAAGTATTGACTATCAATATACAAGTTGTACATTTATAAATAATGTAGATATATTAAAAAATAGATTTTTCATCAATAGATTATTTTTTCTTCAATACACTAAAAGAAGTTTATATGTAATAGTTACACTTATAATCATTAATTATTTTAAAATACAATGTATGTAATCTACAATCTAAAGATTTCTTTTCATATTTTACTATAATAAAACAAATATTGTTATGTTAAAAATCCAATAACTGAATGTAAATTGTGTACTTTTATATTTCTAATAAAACAGTTTATTTGTCTTACAGTCCACTTTGATTGGGAAAAAAGTTTAAAAAAAAAAAAGAAAATAAAAGGAAAATGGCTATTCATTGAGACATGCAAGAAATCTGCATTTTAATGTTAGGCTTGGCAGTCTTAATGAGACCAACTTGGGCAATTTTCTCTGATGGTATATATGTAAAATGTGTAATCACCTCACTTCAAGGACTCAAAGTTATGTCCCTTTACTTTTACTATGCTACTGAGTGCTTCATGTCAACAAAATGACTTCATCCCATGTAAAAGATGAAGAAATACAAAACATTTAACTCCACTCCAGTGCTAAATACATTTTTATAGTTTTTACATTGACATTATGGCATGCTAGCATGCATGCATCATTAATACATAAAGTACTCTCTTTTGCATTCCCAATAGTAGATCCACCGGTAGGAAGTGCATTGCATTGATCAGTTGTCCATTATGTAAACCCAAATGACTCTTCACTATTAGTGGTCAGCATTATATGAGCCATTCAGTATACTTGCCTGAGAGAAAAGCAGACTGCAAAGCCAGTCAAAAATGTGCTGTATCATTTTTGAAAGAAACCATAGAATGTGAATGAAAGATCAGCCTTAGTGTTTAAACGTTATCTCACCTGGAATGACAGAGATAGTTTTCAAAGCTCGGAGAACTCTGAATGTTCTCAGCGCTGAGACATTCCCAAGGTCCACAAACTCTGTCACATATCTGTAATAAGGGAGGTCACACACAAACACAATGACAAAACACAAAACAACTACAACAGGAAGTACGTCACAGGGCCTAACCAACACCTAACATCCACTGCAGGCCACCTTACCTGGAATTACAGATATAGTTTTCAAAGCTCTCAGAACTCTGAAAGTGCGCAGAGCTGAAACATTGCCTAGGTTTACAAACTCTGTTATATACCTGCAGAATCAAATCAAAGTTACTTGTAACGGGGTGGATGGATAAGTGTAGGCCCTACATTATCCATATTGAACCTAAGGAAATATTTAAAAATTTTAGGTGGCCTATAGCAATTCATAGGAAAGCTGCTGTGCTTCAAATAAGGTGTACACAACTGGCCGAGGTTAGAGAATATTTTGTATCCAAGTATGAGGTTAATGGCTCATAATTCCGTAACCTAAACAATTTTGGAGCCTATTAAAAAGCAAAGATTTTTTTAAAACTCCATAAGTACTTAGTTACTGAATGGAAACAGCCTCTTAAGACAGCATTTGACTCATACAATGCTTTTCTTCACAGTTTAGAATTTGTAAACTGTTATCTATCGGTAATGGGTGGCACCGTTTGTAGCCAACGCCCATATTCAATTTTCTTGAACTTTCACATGACAAGGAAGTCTTTTTATATCTATATGCTAAGACACTCACAAATGGATGGTCCCTGCCACTGCTAAACCTGGAGTTGTATGTTGAAGAATATCTTTGCTAGAAGGCAAATGTATCCTGTCATTGAAGACCTCCTTCTGAAAATGCTAATGATTAGCTTAACATGACATTAAATGCTTTCTTTTTTAAAAAAAAACAAATACGTCATACTTACCTGCTCTGTGCAGTGATTTTGCACAGCACAGCCCCGCTGCTCCTCTTCTTGGGTGCCCCACCTGTGCTCTTGGCCCCTCCCTCCTGCCGAGTGCCCCCGAGCAAGCAGCTTGCAATGGGGGCACCCGAGCAGGCTCATTCCCAAGCAGCGGCTCTGCGTGTCCATTCACACATGGAGCCGTGGCTTGGCACCGCCCCTTTCTCAACTCACTGGCTCACTGGTTGTAATTGACAGCAGTGGGAGCCAATGCTGTCTCAGCCAATGAGGAGGGAGTGTGCCCGGGGAGCCCAGGTTCTTGTGCACATTGCTGGGATGAGATGGGGCATGGGTAAATATAAGGGGGGCTGGAGGGACTGCTGCATTGAGAAGGTTTTTAGAATGTATGAAGGTAAAAAATCTTGAGCCTTTAAAACCACTTTAAAACATTCTGAGCAAAAGAATATGTAAACCCAACATTTTATATTCCTGATATGTGCCTGCTGTACCATATTACTTGTATTAAAAAGCATCCTGTTGTCTTTGTATTGCTCCCTTTGTGTGAAATCGCTGGTGTTCCTACCAGTCCCCCTGCTTTCCTATTGAAAACTGACCACACTAAGTGGGAGAAGACTCTGTGGCCAGTTCTCAAACTGTTCTGGGAACTGAGCCTGCTCTCCTTCAATGATCAGACTTATCCTGATACGCCCCCCCTCCCAGTACAGCCTTTCACTGGGAAGATCAGTGTGTTGCTGTTTCTCTTCCCCAGCTGAGAACAGAGAGAATGTGATCACTTATTAACCACTGCAGTTCTGGAAGATTTACCCCCCTTTCATGACCAGGCCATTTTTTGAGATACGGCACCACATTATTTTAACTGAGAATTGTGCAGTTGTGCGACACTGTACCCACATAAAATGTATGTCCTTTTTTCCCACAAATAGTTCTTTCTATTGGTTATATTTGATCACCTTTGAATTTTTTATTTTATTGCACTATAAACAAAAAAAGACCAACAATTTTGAAAAAGAAAACAACTATTTTACTTTCTGCTATAAAAAGCATCCAATAAAAAAAATGGAAAAAATCTAATTTCTTTATCAATTTAGGCCAATATGTATTCTGCTACATATTTTTGGTAAAAAAATCCCAATAAGTGTATATTGATTGGTTTTCACAAACGTTATAAAGTCTACAATCTATGGGATATATTTATGGAATTTTTAATTATTTATTTATTTTTTTACTAGTAATGGCAGCGATCGGGGACTTATAGCAGGACTATGCACTGTCACTGTACTAATGACACTGGCTTGGAAGGGGTTAACATCAGGGATGCTCAAAGGGTTAGCTGTGTGCCTAGCCTGTGTTTTTGTACAGTGTATGAAATGCTTTTACTAGGGGCAGGCACGGTTCCATGAATCTGCTTTGCAGGAACACAGGATCTATGCTTTCCCTACTGACAGAATGGCAATCAACCTTGTTTACATAGGCAGACTTCCGTTCTGCCTCTGTGCCGAATGATTGGCGGGTGCCGATGGACATCAAGTCCACGGTACCCGCTGATTGGCTCCCACTGTGCATGATCACAGCGGCAGTGAGCCACCGATGCCGCACATTTGTGCCCGCTACCCGGAAGTGCAGGATCACATATACAGTATATACATGATCCTGCGCACGGTATATCTGCTATAGGGCAATCGGCAAGTGGTTAAAAGGGGAAAGAAGGCATTTTTCATGTATATTTTATATCTATACACATGTGTTTTGCCTTTCATTTCTAGTTTAAGCTGGGTTAAGCTGAATGGGTTGTTTTACAAGGCGAGGGTTTACAATCTCTTTAATGAAATAGAACAAGTATAAAGATCAGGACTTCACTCTGATATTACTTGCTACTTTATATCACAGACTCAGAAAGTATTGACACCAAGAAGTTAGCATTTTCAAAAGGTGGCCAACAATGGCAGCCTCCATGTTTCTCTTGGCACAGATTTCCTTACACCAGTGGTTCTCAACTCCAGTCCTCGGGACCCACCAACAGGCCATATTTTAAGTATTACCTT
This sequence comes from Glandirana rugosa, assembly GCA_018402905.1. Classification (NCBI taxonomy): domain Eukaryota; kingdom Metazoa; phylum Chordata; class Amphibia; order Anura; family Ranidae; genus Glandirana; species Glandirana rugosa. Next base: position 1,032,326 of record BLSH010460227.1, on the reverse strand, counting down.
GGGGAGATGCAGACTAGAATACTGCAATCACTGAGCAGCAAATTATATCACCTGTAATGCATTTCAGCTATCCTGCAAACCTGGCCTGTTAGTGGGTCCTGAGGACAGGAGTTGAGAACCACTGCCTTACAGGAAGGAGAAGACTAGGTGCGAGAAGGGTAAAATATCTTCCATTTGTAATTGACAAGGTTTTTAATCTCCACTCTCAAACCATTCAGCATAGATGTGGGTCACTTATCTCTATAGAGTTACAAAAAATGGTTTGTCTGATTTTTGTCTTATTTATCGAAGTAAAAGGAAACATGTTTGCTTTTTTGACAGTAACTGACACACATATTCTTAATTTTTACAAAGCTGTTTTAAAAAAGTAAGGAAGGCTATCATTTAGCTTGCAGAAATGAAAAACATTTTATGTCTGAAACTGGGTAACTGAGTAACTGGGGAGATAAGTTAAGCCTCGTACACACGGGACGACGATCGTACGTACGATCGTCGCAAATCGTATGTTGCATAATGTAAATAGTATACTGACATGCACCCGACGGTCGTACATACAACTTGCGGCCGGCCGAACGTGATGACGCGAACGAGCGTATAAAGAGGAAGTAGCGTCACCCTTTGGGCTCCCTCATCTAATTTCGTGTTAGTTGAAGTGGACTTGGCGCATGCGTGTTTAGCACAATACAACTTGTTGTACCCAACTGCTCTACACACGATACAACGATGAGTATGACGTGTTGAATGCGATCGTCGTCCCGTGTGTACGAGGCATTAGTCTGCATTCACACCCGAGCACTTTGTTTCAGGCAGAAAATTGTGCGATTTTCACCGCGATTTTGTACAGGTCAAAAAGTCACCAATGTAAAAAGCAGTAAAATGCCTGTCATCTGCCTAAAAAGAATCCCATGTACTTTTTTGAGGTACGAACGTTTTGCTTTAGGCGACAGAACGCTCAGATGTGAACAGGGGCCATTGAAATGAATGGGATTTTCCTTGTTGGGCATTTTGGGGCTACAGAGATGAGCGTTTTACGAGCACTTTAAGAGCTGAAAACGCTCAGGTGTGAATGGGGCCTAAGAGTCTAAGAAGAAAATCTGGGACTTACAATGGTTATTTCAAATACAGCTGTATGCAAAAGTTTAGGAACCCCTGAACATATGTGGGGTGATTTGAAGCGGGCTGTCCATGCTCGGCAACCATCAAACCTAACTGAACTGGCGATGTTTTGTAAGGAGAAATGGTCCAAAATACATTCATCCAGAATCCAGACACTAATTACAGGCTATAGGAAGCGTCTAGAGGCTGTTATTTCTGCTAAAGGAGGCTCTACTAAATATTGATGTGATTTTCTGTTGGGGTGCCCAAATTTATGCACCTGTCTAATTTCGTTTTGATGCATATTGCACATTTTCTGTTAATCCAATAAACCTCATTTCACTACTGAAATATTACTGTGTCCTTCAGTTATTTGATAGTTAAAAATGAAATTGCTGATCCAAATATCCAAATATTTATAAATGACAATCATGGAAGTTGTCGGGGGTTCCTAAACTTTTGCATACAACTGTATATTCTTTATAGAGCACAAGATTGATATGTATATTAAAATGCATCTATGCATTTATGCAAAGTGTAGGAGTGACCCCTTTCATACTGAGCCGCCGGTCCGTTTGCGCTAAAGCGCTGCTCGTTTTAGCACGCTTTAGCGCTGGTTAACCACTTAAGGACCGAGCCCCTTTTGAGATTCGGTGTTTAGTTAAAAAGTTAAAATCCCGTTTTTTTGCTATAAAATTACTTAGCACCCCCAAACATTATATTTTTTTTCTGACAGCCTAGAGAATAAAATGGCGGTCATTGCAATACTTTATGTCAAAACGTATTTGCGCAGCGGTCTTACAAGCGCAATTCTTTTGGAAGAAATTTACTTTTTTGAATTAAAAAATACGACAACAGTAAAGTTAGCCCAATGTTTTCTATATTGTGAAAGATAATGTTACACCGAATAAACTGATACCCAACATGTCATGCTTCAAAATTGCGCCCGCTCGTAGAATGGCGACAAACTTAGGCATTAAAAAATCTCCATCGACGACGTTTAAAAATTTCTACAGGTTACCAGCTTTGAGTTGCAGAGGAGGTCTAGTTCTAGAATTATTGCTCTCGCTCTAACGATCACATGTGTGGTTTGAACACCGTTTTCATATGCGGGCACGACTTCCGTATGTGTTTGCTTCTGCGCACGAGCTTGATGGGACGGGCGCTTTGAAATTTTGAAATGTTTTTTCTGATTTATTTTACTTTTTATTTATTTATTTTTACACCGTCCATTTAAAAAAAAAATTGGGTCACCTTTATTCCTATTACAAGGAATGTAAACATTCTTTGTAATAGAAAAAAGCATGATAGGACCTCTTAAATATGATATCTGAGTTCAAAAAGACTAAAATGCAATTAAAAAAAAAAAATTAAATGTCATTTGAAAAAAAAAAAAATTCTCCTTTAAGAGCATTGGGCGGAAGTGGCGTTTTGATGTCGCTTCCGCCTTCAATGCTTTGGACCCGAGTGGGCGCCATCTTCCGCTCACTCGGCATCCAGGCATTGTGACAAGAGGACCCGATCGTCTCCACTGCTACCGGCGGGTCCGGTAAGCGGCGGAGATGACGGAAAAGTGGTGAGAGGGGGGACACCTCTTCTGCCCCCGATAAAAGTGATCTTGCGGTGAATCCACCGCAGGGACCATTTTTATCTGAAAGCGGGCCGCCCGCTGTTTAAAAAAATTCTGGGGTTATGGTAGCTATACACTACTATAACAATGGTATTCAATGGCAAAGCACCGCTGTATAATGACAGCGGGCGGTCCGAAACTGGTTAAGTGTCACTTTTGTGCCGCTTTTCAGCCGCTAGCGGGGCGCTTTTAACCCCAGAAAAAAGATTAAAAACTCCAAGTTTTGTGGCACCTTCACTTTTAAGGCACTTTAAAAGCGATGCCCATTCATTGAATACAGCGCTCCCAACCCGCCCCAAAGACTCAGAACGTCCTGCAAACGCACCGCCCCAGTGTGAAAATACACACTGGAATGACTGGGAGGCGGTTTTCAAGCGCTTTGCAGAGGCTATTTCTAGCGCTAAAGTGCCTGAAAACTGTCCCAATGTGAAAGGGGTCTATTACACACTTGAGAAGGAATTAGCTGCATATGGCTTTATTTGTAAACACAAACTAGGCAGGCCAGTATTAGATTGGGACATAACAGTAGCCCTGGAATGCTCCTCGAGTAAATCAACCCAAGGCCAGCACATTATAGTACTGAGGGCAAGAATCATAATGTGAATAGGCTGGAATTCATTTCCATAGTTTTATATTTCATTATTAAGATTATATGTCACCAACATTCTCAGGCACAGCAGCTTTTCAGGAAAATGGTAGAACTTCAAGGCTTGCAAAAAGTAAAAAAAAAAAAATGTTTTCTCTAGGGAAAGACAGTATGTACTGTAAATCAAATTAAAGGAAAGTACAATGCCTTGAAAAAGTATTCATACCCCTTGACATTTTCCACATTTCGTCATGTTAAAACAAAAACGTAAATGTGTTTCATTGGGATTTTATGTGATAGACCAACACAAAGTGGCACATACTTTTGAAGTGGAAGGAAAATGGTAAATGGTTTTCAATTTTTTTTACAAATAAATATAAATATCTGAAAAGTGTGGGGTGCATTTGTATTCAGCCCCCTAGTCAATACTTTGTAGAACTGCCTTTGCAATTACAACTGCAAGTCTTTTTTGGGGATGTCTTTGCACATCTAGAGAATAAACTTTTTGCCCATTCTTTGCAAAATAACTCAAGTTCTGTCAGATTGGATGGAGAGTGTCTGTGAACAGCAATTTTCCAGTCTTGCAATAGATTCTGAATTGGATTTAGGCCTGGACTTTCACTGGGTCATTCATTCTAACACATGAAAATGCTTTGATCTGAACCATTCCATTGTAGCTCTGGCTGTGTGTTTAGGGTTGCTGTCCTGCTGGAAGGTGAACCTCCGTCCCAGTCTCAAGTCTTTTGCAGACTCTAACAGGTTTTCTTCTAAGATTGCCCTGTATTTGGATCCATCCATCTTCCCATCAACTCTGACAGCTTCCCTGCTGAAGAAAAGCATCCCCACAACATGATGCTGCCACCACCATGTTTCACGGTAGGGATGTTTTATTCAGGGTGATTTGGAGTGTTAGTTTTCCACCACACATAGCGTTTTGCCTTTAGGCCAAAAAGTTCAATTTTGGTCTCATCTGACCAGTGCACCTTCTTCCACTTGCTATGTCCCCCACATGGCTTCTTGCAAACTGCAAATGGGACATCTTATGGCTTTCTTCTTGTCACTCTTCCATAAAGGCCAGATTTTTGGAGTGCATGACTAATAGTTGTCCTGGGAACAGATTCTCCCACCTGAGCTGTGGATCTCTGCAGCTCCTCCAGAGTTAGCGTGGGCCTCATGGGTGCTTCTCTGAATAATGCTCTCCTTGCCCAGCCTGTCAGTTTAGGTGGACGGCCATGTCTTGGTAGGTTTGCAGTTGTGCCATACTCTTTCCATTTTCGGATGATGGTTCGAAAAGTGTTCCGTTAGGTGTTCGAAGCTTGGGATATTTTTTTATACCCTAATCCTGCTTTAAACTTCTCCACAACTTTATCCCTGATCTGTCTTGGGTACTCAGATGGGCTGGTGACAGGTATTCGGGTACTCAGATGGGTTGATGACAGGTGCTCGGATACTCTCATGGGCTGGTGACAGGTACTCGGGTACTCTGATGGGCTGGTGACAAGTACTCGGGTACTCTCATGGTGTGTTCCTTGGCCATCATGATGCTGTTTGTTCACTAAGGTTCTAGAACAAACCTCTGAGGGTTTCACAGAACAGCTGTATTTATACAGAGATTAAATTACACACAGGTGGACTCTATTTACTAATTAGGTGACTTCTGAAGGCAATTGGTTCCATTCGATTTTAGTTAGCGGTATCAGAGTAAAGGAGCTAAATACAAATGCACACCACACTTTTCAGATATTTATTTGTAAAAAAATTTGAAAACCAATTATCATTTCCCTTCCACTTCACAATTATGTGCTGCTTTGTGTTGGTCTATCACATAAAATCCCAATAAAATACATTTACGTTTTTAATTGTAACATGACAAAATGTGGAAAATTTCAAAGGGTATGAATACTTTTTCAAGGTACTGTATTTAGCCTTAAGAACGGATTTCCGGTAATGCATGCACAGTTATCAGAGTGTCAGTATTCTGTATTTTTATAGTGGTGACTGAAGTGTAGATCAAACAGTTTTCTTATTATTAATATCGATTATGAGGTTCCTTATAATGCAAGTTTAGAGAACAAAAAGGTTAAAAGAAAAAAAAAAAATAGCCCTTTCAGAAAGCATAAAAATTCCTGCCATGACAATTTAGGGGGGACACAAGCAATGAACCATTTGTTTTATTTTCTGCCATCACTCTTCTATGTTTCTAGTTGTCATTTGAAAGCCCAGAGTCTAAAACATGACATAATAAGACAGATAAAGGTGCATATTTTGCTGGTAAAGGTTTAGCACAGAGACTGTAACTTTAAGAAAAATAAGAAGCTTCTGGCAGGGGTGCCAGGACAAAGCTGTAGTAGCTTAACCATCTGCTTGGCCCCAAAAAGCCAAGCTTATTCCAAGTCTAATGCTTGACCCCCTCCTACACATTCCTATTGGACAGGGAAGCAGATAACCATAGTAATAGGCAAATAGTGTTGTATGGAGGCAGAAAGATCGGGAAAGCTCCAAGACCACCCTAAAGTACAGAAACTTTGCCTGTCAGATCAGTCTGGGATGCAGACCAAGCAGAGGGTATTGAAAACTGTCACAGCTATGTACAGGCACATATATTTTGGTTTTCTGAAAAATATCTACCTCTAAACTTTTTTTGGTCCACAATTCACCCCCCTTCAATTCACACCCTTAGCTTTGTGTGTGTAAGTAACTCAGCCTAATGCTGTTATGTGGTATAGTCAAATGCTTTGTGTTCTGGTTGTCCCACCCATAAAACTGCTGTCCAGTAAGCAAGGCTGTAAAACACGAGTATGTGTAGTTCAGTGTTATGTGGCCAGTATGGTTGTTGTTTACAGCTCTACTTAGAAAAGAACACAATTCACAGTATGTTCCATATGATTAATCAGCTGTAAGGTCTAATGGGACAAGAAGAAACACTTCAGGGAAATCTCAAGCAGGGGCTGTTTGCCTGCTTGTAAAATATTCCCACAGATTGCCCTTTATGTCATTTTGGAGCTGTTGCACTTAATCATGTGACCCGAATTTTCAACAATTTATATCTGCACATATTTTTATTGTAGCCCAACACCTATATAATTTGAGTGTTTCTTTTTCTTTTCCATGACAGCATGACATTTATCTTTTGTAATCGCACTATGGGTCTCAAAAAAGCAGTTACTGACTCTAGGGGTCACACATGACACTTTTGCTTAAAATAGATAAAAATGGGCAGTGATGACACTCTACAGGGTGGGCCGTTTATATGGATACACCTTAATAAAATGGGAATGGTTGGTGTTATTAACTTCCTGTTTGTGGCACATTAGTATATGTGAAGTGGGAAACTTTTCAAGATGGGTGGTGACCATGGCGGCCATTTTGAAGTTGGCCATTTTGAATCCAACTTTTGTTTTTCAATAGGAAGAGGGTCATGTGACAAATCAAACGTATTGGGAATTTCACAAGAAAAACAATGGTGTGCTTGGTTTTAACATAACTTTATTCTTCCATGAGTTATTTAAAATTTTCTCTTTGTTTACAGCCATTGACATGTCGCCGAGGTTAACACCTGCGGAGTGGATAGAAATTGTATTGATGTCTGGTGAGCGCAGTAACCGGGTCATTGCAGCAGATTTCAATGCAAGACAGCCTACAAGACCACCCATCTCCCATGCTACAGTTAGCAAACTGCTTGCTAAGTTTCGTGAAACTGGTTCAGTGTTGGATTTGCCAAAATGTGGGCGCATGAAATCTGTCACTAATGAAGAAACATCAGTGGCTGTCCTAGCTTCATTCAGCAAGAGCCCACAGCGTAGCACTCGCCGCATGTCACTGGAGAGTGGCATTAGTCGGACATCCCTTCAGCGGATATTAGCTACTCACAAATGGCACCCTTACAAACTCCAGCTACTGCAGCATCTCAATGAGGATGACCCAGATCGGCGCACTGAATTTGCAGAATGGGCAAAACAAAAATTGGAACAGGACCCTCAGTTTACGCAGAAGATTTTGTTCAGGCAAACTTTTATGTGAAAGGTGAAGTTAACAAACAAAACCACCGCTATTGGTCTGACACTAACCCACATTGGATAGATCCCTCCAAGACTGTTGGAACCAAAAAACTGATGGTATGGTGTGGTATATGGTATCGCCACCAAAACAAACAATTGAAGTGGAAAGTGTATTTTCAAACGGACTTGTTTTAGAAGACGCATTTGACTCCCAGGACAAGGTTAAAAACAAAACGGGTAAGACGTTTAAGTCACGCGGCTAGACCCAGTAGGAGTAACTCTACGACGTCATCGACCTCAAACATTCCCACGGTAAACACTCATCGATTATAGGCGACTTCCCTACAGGCTGATTACGGTGAGAGGTCACTGTACGCCGCTCACGATGCGACACCCGAGAACGACTTACTTCGATCCTGTCG
>BLSH010460227.1:1007285-1024585 GCA_018402905.1 Glandirana rugosa | reverse complement strand
GAGAAGAGGGTTGCATTGACAATCCAACACAATGGGCAGCACATTGAACACATTTTATAAGTGGTCAGAAACTTGTAAATAACTCATGAAATAATAAAGTTACGTTAAAACCAAGCACACCATTGTTTTTCTTATGAAATAAGTTTGATGTGTCACATGACCCTCTTCCTATTGAAAAAACAAAAGTTGGATTCAAAGTGGCCGACTTCAAAATGGCCACCATGGTCACCACCCATCTTGAAAAGTTTCCCCCCTCACATATACTAATGTGCCACAAACAGGAAGTTAATATCACCAGCCATTCCCATTTTATTAAGGTGTATCCATATAAATGGCCCACCCTGTAGAACTCTATAACATACACAACCATTTACCAATGCACCATCAATCATATTGCTTTTTCTGATAAGGTATATGGAGTAGTAGGTAGTAATTCCAAGCAGAAATTGGAGGGGAAAAATAATTAAAATATTTCTACCCATACTTTTTTCAAAGTAGGAAAAACCAGTAGTACAATGCTGATTTAGACTTGTAAGCATATTTATGGCTGCTATCATGTCTATTCAGTAACTGGAGTACAATACAATCATAATATTTTTTGCCCAGTTCACTTACTCTGTCATGGATCATGGGTTATGTAGTTATATGGTTAACTAATTAACAAAAAAAATCATATGTCCATCAATATTAGCATCTGATAGGGACAACCCTATAATCCTTTCAGCACCATTTGTGTTTGCTTAGGTCCTCCTCCCATTAATAAATGGTAGTTCCAGCCAAAGGCTCCTGAAGACACCTTCAAGAGATATCAATAAGAAACCTCCTCTCACTTCAGGAATCAGGAATATTTCAAGACACTCCCCAGTTATAAATGTAGGGCCATGGCCAAACAGCTAAATATACAATTGAGATACAAATACAAATGTATATGGCTTGCAATCCATAATTCTCTTTAGAGTCTTGTGATTGAGCATACTTCCAAATGGCTTAGAGAGGAAAAACGCTCTTTCCTAGTTTGATTCCAAAGCTTCCTGTTTCAGTTGTACTGCTTCCTGGATTACCTTCCTCTTAATTGGTCATTCCTGATGATGCCAATTCATTGTTAAATGAGCAAGCAACACAGACAGAACAGGGAAGCTGGATTGCTACTATATTACAGGCCTGATTAATGTGTGTAAATCACAAATCTTAACAAAATCTAAATTCCACAGGCAGGCAAAATAGTAAACATGTATTTCAACTGTGTGTTTAGCTGCTTGGAGCTCATTCCATCAATAAAGGTAAATCTAGGAGACACAATATACCTGGAGTGTGACCATTATTATTTGGTCATTACCTGTAATTAATTATAATTTAAAAAGATGTAAATCAGCTACTTTTAAAGACTTGGTTCGAACATCCTAAAAACTATATCTAGAACATTTAGCACGGTGAAGAATAGAATACTTACGCCATCATAATAACGCTGAAATCTAACCAATTCCATGGATCCCGCAAAAATGTAAAACTGTCTATACAAAAACCTCTTGCAATGATTTTTACAAGTGATTCAAATGTATAAATTCCAGTGAAGGTGTACCTGTGAAAAAAAAACATTAAGTTTGACATTCCCAGGTATACTAATACATTACCACAAACAACTGGTATATTAACAATTGTCAGACAAGACTATGTCAATTAGTTGTCACTATACACCTTTTTAAACCAGAGAGGTGCCACATTGAACTACTGAACTGAACAATGTATACATCACTCAAGCCTAACACACAGGTTGAATGTCGAGTGGCATCAGCCGGTTCAACAGAAACCGGCCGATGTTCGGTCCGTGTGTATGGCAGCCGGTCCGACAGAAGCCGCCATTCCGCAGGCTTCTGTCGATGGGTCATGGCTGAAAAAGTTCTGCCAACCTGCTCCTGATCAGCGCTCTCAGCCAATGACTGGAGTATTCTGGTGGGGGGCAGCCCCCTTTCAGAACACAATAGCACAGCAGGAGAGATTTATAGCAGGCTGAACGAAAAAAAAGCTTGTAGTGTGTGCGAGGCTTTAGTCTTAATTGCCTGGTGCATTTGAGGTCAGATGGTGTCTCTGGCCTGTGAAGGGTTCTTATTCAGCCTGATGTTTAACTGCAACACACCACTGTCAGCAACAAGAGATACACCCAGCTGCTAAGATATAAGTGATTCTTTAAGGATAAGATTACCATTTTATACAACAAGGTTTCTCACACATAGCTAATGTAAGTAAGAAGCCCTTGGTCTCTTGTACACTGATGCCTAAAACACAATACTAGACTAAAACTAGAAATATTATTTGCTAATTTGCACTGAAGGAATTATGTTAATACAATACTTTCCAACATATTTTAGACACTGATGGTCTTATTCAATAGTTCTAACTTTTATTAAAGATATATAAAACATATCTAGATAATAGCAAATCTGGCAACAAAAACACTAAGAACATTTTTTTTAATGGCTTGTATACATAAAAAGCAGGGTCATGCTAGGATGTACTGTATCTCCTTGCATGTTATAAACTCTGCTTTACTTTGTGAAAGTAAAGCAGCTGCCAAACCACACATCCTACATGCACTAATTAAAATAGAAATAAATGAATAAAAGATGTACTTACTCAACTTGTTTAGACCATTCTGGGGGATTACTAAAAGTCATGAATACGCAGTTGGTCAAAATAGTGCACATAATGATCATGCTAAATACTGTATACTGAGGTTAAGGAAGCATATGGTGTATTCATTCAAAAGAAAATTACATTACAAAAACACATTTTAATTAACATTCCATTATTTTTAAATTCAAGATTAAAGTAGATCTATGCCGTACATAAAAAAAATCAACTGAAAAGGTAATATGTCATAAAATAAATATGGTACCTGCCATACTGACCTTAATCTGAAAATGTTAGTTACCTGTCTGTCTTTGGTTCAGATGCATTATGAGTCACAAATCTGGAACAAGTATGCCACAATTTAAGTCACAGTGGAGTCCTGATTTGCATTCATGTTATAGGTAAGTAACTCAAAATACGTTAAAAACAGAATGGCACAATGACAGGCACGTAGTATTTTCAGGGGAGATAAGCAATGGTATCTTCCATATTTCATTGCAGTTTTCATTTAACCACCTTTTGGCCCATGGCCTCTGAGATAAAGGCAAAGAGATCCCAAATACATATATTTTTACTTGAGTCCCTTCAGTAGTTATTCACAGAACCAAATTACTCATGTAACCCGAGCTGGTAACTCAATGGTTGCATAGTTAATCAGGTTGAAAAAAGACACAATACATCTAGGTCAACCTATAGAAGAAAACAACAACAAAAAAAATAGAAATCCTCTATATACACAATCCTATAACGACATATGATCCAGAGGAAGGCAAAAAAAACATAAAACCAGACAAACAATCCAATTTGTTCCAGCAGGGAAAAAAAGCCTTTCCTGATCCCCCAGGAAGCAATGACATACTCCCTGGTTTAACAACCCCTGGTGTTATTATTGGTAAATGCTAATATCTAGTTATAATTAGTGCATTTATGAATGTATCCAGCTCTTTTTTCAAACAATCTAACAATCTGAGCTGGCCAGAACTAATCCTTGACTGAAGAATGAATCTTTATCTGTAGCAACCATCTGACCAATGCCTTGGTACTAGTCATGCAATTTGTTAATGAAAGGGAAAAGTATTAATGGAATTCAAGAAAAGAAAACATTTGAGATCTCTCTTTACAATGACCCCTGTCAGATGGAGTGGAATCTGTCAAGTGGATCCACCTGCTCAGTGGGAGATCACTCCGCTGATCCCTGCTAAGCAGGCAGATGACAGGTCCCTGTCTGCTCCGCTATGCAGACAGACATGGACACAGCCCGTTGTTTTCTACGGGGTGGTCAGATGGAAACGGACTGCTTGTCATCCGATCCAGTCTGCCGGATGGATGGCGAACATATACCAATCCGTCTATTTTTAGTGGACCAGATGCCGGCACTGACATTCAGCACCGCATAGAGAATAATGGGTGGTCCGAACGGGTCTGCCTGAAAAATGGACAGGCAGACCTGATCAGTCCGCTGGTGTGAAAGAGGCCTAAATGTTAAGAAATCTCACAAAGAATTTTATGTGAAAGTTACAGATCCAGTTTATAGTCTACAATCTGCTTAAACATTTGCTGATCAGATTATATCATATTCACATTTAAAGATTTGGTTTCTGCTTAATGGGGAGTGGGGCAAAATGATTTGCACACATTCACATGGCCCTGAATACAGGATGCAGCGAGACCTATTATTGAAGTGTCTCACATCTGGAAGCATAGGAATGTGTACAGCACATTGATAAAAAGGACCACAAAGTATTAGCTATTAGACAACCATAAGACTGCTTTTAATTATTTTCCCTTTAATTTTCACACTCTTACTTTCAAAGTGAATATTAAATATTTAAATCAATAGCATGTAATGTGCTCATTATCATACAAAGAATTAAAACAAAAGCTTTGGTCTAGCCACAAAGATCCCGAAAGATTAGATTATTACAGTAATGGCAAAATTAATAATACAGAGTGAAAGACGGGCATTTATTAATGCTGGCTGATTTATTTATTGGTAAATAATGGTACTATACTAAGTATTTATTGTGTGCCAATTCTTAAACCAGAGTAGCTGGAAAATGGGTGTGATATTTGGTACTAAAATATTTTTTCCTTATTTGTGAATCTGTATCTGTTGCTTGAGGTACAGACAATTTCAGTGGATATCACCCATATGATTTGGAGTCATGCATGTAGCCTATCCTTTTGTCGCTCCTATATACAGTATACAATAATTGGGCCATTATTGGTCTGTTACTTGCAGAACTCTGCACACTAAAATAAAATAATTAACATTCAGTTGTTATTAAAAAGAATTGGGTGGCAGATACTAGTGCTTTTCATTAGCTGGTGGTATGACTGTAATAAAGGTCGTATTCATAGCTGCTTCATATGTGGCAGTGTTTGGAGTTCTGTGAACAGGTACTTGAAGCCAGGCTGCATGTCTAGTTCTGGACAGGGAATAAGAGTTCTGGTAGACTATAAATGATCCTTAGAAAGTATGGCATTCCTATTCTTACATTGATAGTTAGTTATAGTACACAATAGCAGGCTACAAAGAAACATGGTGGTGCTTGAAGCACTTTTCTAGAAAAGAGAACAACATAAGTATAGCCTTTCAGCTCTTCTAATGGATTTCTGTGAATGTAGAAATGTAGCCATTTTTTCTAGGATAGAGTTAGGAAGGGTTACAATCTATGTCAGGTTTTTATGGGAGGAAATCCCACCTTTGACAGCTGGAGTTTCCTCACCTCCTGGAATAGTGACATAACAGCAATAAAAACTTTAACCCTTCCCTATGCCATCCAAGACCATAACATGTTGGTTGAAGTTGCACTTCAATATTTATTTAAAGGGTAACTCCACTTTTGTTGTGAAAAACATTCCCCTGTGGGTGATCTATGTACATTGCAAAGATTATAACAGCCTTTGTTGCAGATTCCCACCTTCTGTTATTCTGAAGAAATCCCTCTGTGCCTCTATTCTGAGTAGGTCTAATGGGAGTGGTTTCACATTTAACTGTCAGGTGTGCAGCTGCAGAGCACTCATGACGAAATCTACTGGCCCAGCATCCCTTTAAATATGCTCCTATTAAAAGCATCTCTCCAAAAATTACATTTTTGTTGGAGGGGATGCCTGAAATCTGCCTTGTATCTTAGGCAGACTTCTGGGAAAATTGGTGAGCCAATCACACAAGTAGGAAATTATGTTTCTGGGGAGTGGTCAGTACACATTCTGTGTACAGAACAACTCCAGGTAGCCATATTGCAGTGCATTCTCAGAAAATTACAGCGGCTGCAGATTGAAAAGGAAAGGTAATTCTTAATAACATTTAATTACAATATGACTTGTATCGCAATTGTACATTTTCTTTATTTGCTATTTTTTTTCTCGATGAAAGTAGAGTTTAAAAGGAAAAACAAAGATAGCCCAAATCCCATTTTAGAAAAGGATATGAATGTATCAAAATTTTAATAGCTATCTTCCTAAATGGGTTAAAAGGACTTAAAATATACATGGAAGGCGTGGCACTAAATCTGAAGATTGTTTTTCCTTTGTTTAATACTATAAAGGTCTGCAGAAAAAGAGAGAGAGAAAGGCATGGGTTAGGAAATTAATGAAAATAATACAGTTTTAATTTTTGCAGTGTGGATTATATTAGCACAAAATGTCTCACTACCCCTTATTTATTTAAAAACCATAAAAAAGCCAGTTGGCCCAACTCATTTTGTTTTACCCAGTTAGTCTAAAATGTTCTGCAAACCAGATTATATACAGAGTATATTGTTCATTACTATACTATGCACAAAACATATCATGGAGTATTGCTATCCATCTGCAGTCCCAAGAGGTTTATGTTTACCCCCTACTATCAACTCCCAGTCTATGATAAATTGAAAACATAGAATTAAATAGGCCATATTATGTCTTATCATGTGCCTTGCGATGGATCAGCGTGCCTCTGAATTATAGTGTATCCAAACCTAAATACATTATTCAATATCTTGTTGTTTTGATCCCGTAATGTAATTTTTTAATATATGCTCTTTTAACTCCATACAAGCAAGATGTATCCACAGACACTACTTTCCTAGGGCAACAATGTTTTCTTTAGCTCAGCTGCTGATTTGCACACCTTCTGGAACATGTACACAGTGGGGTTGATTTACTAAAACTGGAGAGTGCAAAATCTGGTGCAGCTGCGCATGGTAGTCAATTATCTTCTAGCTTTGGTTTCTTCAATTAAGCTTTGAAAAAAAAATGTGGAAGTGGAAGCTGATTTCTATGCAGAGCAGTACCAGAATTTTCACTCTCCAGTTTTAATCAACCACAGTGAGTTCCTACAAAGAGTCTACAGGAAGTGCACAGTGCATGCTGAGAAGTCATGAACAATGGAATGTAAAAACTTCCTGAAAAAGCCAGTTGCCTAGATGTCATCTACTGCAGATCTAATGGCTTTAATACTTCTTGAGCCACTGACCCAGAAAAAGAATACAAATGAAAATCTCTGACACCACTGTAATTTCTCTGGCTGCATACATGTTTCAGGTCAATGACTCCAGCAGTAGTCAACAATTGCACCCTTTACATTGCTCAAGAGCAAAAGTACGCATTACATATCTGAACGCATCATATTTTGTGTCCATGTGCATGAGCCCATGAAAATCTGCATTTAGCTGTGTAGAAAAACAAACTGGAAAATCGGAATCCGCGCTCGTACGTATGGATCATACGTAATGTTATACGCATGTAAATATTTCTGCTAAAGTTCACAGCTATACAGTGTTTTGTGTAAATAAACGCTATAGGTCCTGGTTACAAAGGGTGCTACATGGCAGAAGTCAACTGCATCCCAGCAATCTAGGTGGGAGCATTCCATCAAACAGAGACACTAGTTGTCTGGAACTACCTGTGTCCTAGCAACAGAGGAGATACTATGTGCTAGGAACCTCCTGCATCATAGCAGCCTAGGACATTAGGCAACAGGAGCCACATGAGTCCAAACAACCTAGGAAGCTAGGCAGCAGAAGTAAACTAGGATGCTAGATGGTAGGTGCTGTCTGCATTCTAGCAACCTAGTATGCTAGGTGGCCCTGTTAAATCTTATTAGATCCCTTTAAAAAGCCAGCAACCGGGAGCAGAATGGGAAACAGGTGCACAGACCAGGGAACTCAAGCACATATATCTCAGTAGCCCAGCTCCGGAGAAATATAAAAACCCAACATACACCAAAAGTATGTGAAATGCCCCATTAAGTTCTTGCCTCCTATCTGCACACATTTTCCATCACAAATTATATCTTTATTTCAAAAATCAGATATACACGGTAAACCCTGCCTGTGCATTCAAGGGGTGGTTCCAAAATTATAAGAAATTACAGCAGTTTTCTTTTTATAAACACACATGCAGCATTTCAGATGAAGTTCAAATTACTCAGTCTGAACTTTAATCCTGTTCTTCACCAGATGATCAAATGCCCTGGTTTTTGTTTATGTGAACAACCCTAAAGGGAACCTGGAGTCCCAGGAAATGCAAGTGACTCAGACCTTGTAATATTTACTATTTATCCGTCTGGGCAACACTAATAACAAAACTTAAAATTAACAGTTAAAATCTATGTTGAGTAAAAAAGATCAGCACAAGGGACATTGAATAAATGAAAGAGAGAGGGTGCCTCAATCTAAATGTAGCTGTTTATTAAGGCTCCATTTACACTGGAAGCTATTCTAACCTCCCCTGAATGATTTTTTTTGACAGTTAGAAGCCGGCGTCTAAAACAGCCATTTTGCAGCGTTTGGCATGCGGCATTTAGCAGCTTTATCAGCGTTTAGCGGCGTTTGCGTCTAGGAGTGTTTTTAAATGGAAACACCTGTTCTAGACGTGAGTTACCGCGTTTAGGCGCGTTTACAAGCTGTTTCAAATGCCTCTGAACTGGCGTCTGAACCCATTTTTTTGCGTTTCAAAAAAAGCCTTTAAACACAATTGCCTGGAAACGACCTTAAACGGCCCTGTGTAAATGTACTGATAAGATAACATAGAGGAAAGTTCAGGGGCAGCTGAAAAAAATGCCCAAATGCCTCTAAACATCCATTTACCAGCAGTAGTGTAAATGAGGCCTTAAGGCTATTAAAACATGATGCGTCAGCGCCGCTTCAGAATTGAAGCCTTGGGTTGAGTCAGTAGGTGTTTGAAGCCTTTCAAGGCCACCCACTCAAGTCTATGGTAATGCTTCGCAAACGTTCTGCCAGCCAGTTGCAGTGAGGTGGCGGGGTGTTAAGATTAGTTCATTTACTGTAATGGAATATGCATTTATGGAGTGGTTTTAACGCACCTTAACGCTCGTCCCCATAGGGCGTTTGGAAAGCATTTTTAATTCCTCATGAACGCTTGTAAAATGCCTGTCTAATGCCCATACTAAAGCTCATTAATGTGAGTCTAATGCCCATACTAACTATGCTATAGGAGCATTTGTTAAGCGTTAGGAAGTTAGTCAATTGTGAACAAGCCCTAAGGCCCCATTCACACCTGAGCATTTTGTAGCTTGAAGCTACAAAACGATGGAAGGGAATAAATCAATGATTCTCTATGGAGATGGTTCACATCTCCACTCAAAAACGCCTGAAGCCAAAAGCCTGAAACCGCCTGCAGCTCAAACAAGTTCTGGAAGTATTTTTTCAGGCAGATTTGGGCGTTTTTTTGCTTTTTACATTGGTGAACAAACTCAGGTGTGAATGCAGCCTTAGGGCCCGGTCACACCAGTGGCATTGTACTGTTTATTTTATTGTTTTACATTTCCTTAAATTCTACTAGCTGCGGTGCTTGATTGCGCTAGAAAAAAGTACTGCATGCCATCCTGGGGCTGTCCTCACATTGCAAAAGTCAAATGTTCATTTACATCAAGGTGCCAGAAGAAAAACAGTTTAACTTACCTGATCCCCACTGTCCTTGCACACTCCTCTACTTTTCTATGCTCAGCCAGTGAACTGTTCCTCAACGCCCTCATGTCCATTGCTTGGCTATGGACAATTCATTGTGCTTAAAGTATAACTAAAGGCAAAACTTTTTCTCCATTTTGGATAGTGTTTACTATTATCATTGAAAGTAAAACAAAATCCCAAATTTTGGGTTGTCCCCAGAAAAGTAATAGCAGGAAATTCTTCCAAAAAGGACACTAGTTCTGGTGACCTGGGGATCCCCAAGGAATTCCCTTAATTTGCAGAGATTTTCTCTCACGTCCTGTTTGGCTATGAGACAGGAAGTGAAGGTAAATCTCCACAATGAGACATAGAAGGTAAAAATAAATCTGACAGGGGTTATAACCCTCTCTTGCTCCATTCAAAATTGGGTAAGTAGAAGTGTTTTTTTTCCATTAACCTAGACCTAGATGACCATTAAACCTTGCAGTAAGAAGGCAGTCCCACTGAAGGTGAGCAGTTTTTTTTTACACATGCGGATGGTTGGTTATACAGTAGATCTCCCAATAGCACCATTTCCCTGTGTAGGACAATCAACTGCTGAGTGTTATCTGACATCCAATTCTCAGCAGGCTGGACCCAAAAGGAGTCAATGGAAGTGCTTATGAGAACTATAACTATGGGATTACCAATAAGCATGGTATGATCATTCTCTATACTATGAGAGGATACCAACCCATACATGTACACTTTGGATGTTAACTCATTACTATCGTTCATAGCGATACACGCTCATCACCCCAATTAACAAGTCTATAGTCCTGCTAATACCGCCATTGGTATATGCTGATGCAGCCCCTTGTAGTCCGTTTACAACTCCCATTTGTTGGTGGTCCACATTAACATTGGTTTGAGTGGGTTGGACACAAGTTTACTTGCAGATGGTCGAACTAGGGGAAAAAGCAGGCAGACTTATCTTCACTACAGATATTTAGCCATTCAGTCTACAGATCAATTCACACAGATCACTGATACAACCGGGCCTAATACTATCAGAAGGGGGAGCTTAGTCACTGGAGTGGGCAGTGTTTTTGAGGGGCAAGGACCTGGGGAGACCAGAATGGGGTGGGTTGTGTTGGGTGGGGGGCAAGGGGGGAGTTGTATATGTGGTGAAGGGGTTCCCATCTTTGCCATGGTTGCTTGTTACATATACTATATGTCCAATAAATATAATTTTGTATTGAAATTGGTAGCCCTTGTAGGTATGTTTTGGAAGCCCCTCCCTTATTTAATAGGGTATAGGCACCTTTTTCACAACACTCCGAGGATCCATACAATTGAGGGTTTTTTCTTCAAGAAATGTGGTTTTCCCTGAGGCTCAGCTTACTAAACCCACAGTCTAAGTCAAGTCAAAACCTTTCATTTTAGTAGTGGATAGAGGTTGCTGCCGCCAGCACTTAAATGGGCAATGCAGTTGCATTTGGGTATATTTCCCATGCTTTCTATTAAAGTGGTAATAAACCCCCTAAAAAAATATTATATTGCAGCTTACCAAGGACATTTATAGAGGAGGACACTCCTACAGAGATCAACACAGGTGGGTCATTAATACTAAATACATCCCTCCACCCATACTGCTCACTGATTGGTCCAGAGTAGGGCAAAGACTGGGTGATATCAGCCTGTAAACCCCTGGTCACTTTCCTGAGCTGTGTTCCCTGTCCTGTATTCCTGTTTTTCTCTCTGATAATCTTCCTTCTCTGTGCTGCAGACACAATTTATGTATCTAGACTGGATTTATGGAGATTCTGGGTTTCAGCTGGAATTAAAATGTTGATTTTTACCATAGGTGGTGGTTGACTTAGGCACCTGGGGTATGTACTTTGGGTCTCTTTCCCATGTGGTGGCTGCATTAATTTCCTTTTTTAGGTTTTTGTTTCCTGTTAATCTGAATAGTAAGTCTGTTAGTTTTCAACTTCCTTTAACAGTTTAAACTGTCTAGCAAAATTGTCAGTTAAGAGGGTTTGGACAAAGAAAAATGTTTCTGTAACTGCTTAAAAATGTTAGCTGGAGTTCATCTTTAATTTGTCAAGTCCATCTAAATATGCTAGTGCATCTAATGGACCGTACACACAGTGCGACGGTCGTACAACAACAGTCGCTCAATCAGTTTGTTGTACGATAATCCAACTGTTAGTATGCGCGATTACAACAGCCGACGTTCGACTATCGTACAACAGAAGTTGGCTGAGCAAACTAGAAAACTTTTGTTGGCCAACAAGGCGTCGTACGACTGCTGACTCGTGTGTACAGAAGTTGGCCCAACAAAAGTTGAAAGTGCAAACATGCATGCTCGGAATCCACAAAGTGTTTGGTCCTGTAAACCTGTGTTCCTAATTCACAAATCGCATTCACCTGAACTTCCTTGTTATACGCTCGTAACACGTCACTACGTTCGGCTTTGTTGTCCAATTACTTGACTCATGTCAGTACACTAGACACCATCGCCAACAGCCGATTGTTTGTTGAACGTGCGGTCATACAACAGTTGCATAACACTACCTTCTCCTCAGATAGACAATATTGATGCCCAAGGGTGTCTCCGCTGTTCCTCTAGTAGAGTGAAGACACCCTAAGACAAGAAGTGTGTTCTGGCCAGATTACCAGGTGAAAATAAAGAAAAAATGCCCTAAAGAATGCTACAACATTTAGGGATTGGTAAGCAAAATATATTGAAGTTTTGTTTTTGGGTTTAGTACCACTTTCATTTGATTGTTTAGTGTTATGCCACCACCATGTGGTCATCATTTTTTGTGTATCCTCCCTTTTGTATTATGCAATTTCTTCGCTCCTCATTGTGAGCTTCTGCTTTCTTTCCTGCAAGACAGACACAGGGGTGAGAAAGAAATATCCCTTTTGACCATTACAAATACTAACCTGTACTACATCAGATTGTTTGCCTGAACTCTTTTGAGTGCAATAAAGATTTTTATGCATGCAAAAAGTATTTCATGAGTTTAGCCACCTGATGAAGGGTGTCTTCAGTAATTGTCTTTGTTACGTTCAGGCCAGGCATAAGAAGGGACAAGTCACTATTACACCAGTTAGAGTCAGAAGAGTCAAAAGTAATATAGTTTCAAGAGCATTCTGTGTGTATATCATATATGCATACGGTAATCTGCTTAGTGCCATCTGCCATCTTGTAAAAGCACTTGGTCACCCAAGCTGTCTGCATTTTATCTGGGAGAGTTCAGAGCTGTTTATTCGTATTGGGCTGTGTTACCCTGCTTTCCTAAACTAATGTTAATCCTAAAGTGACAGCACCCAATTTTAGTAAAGATAAGGCTCCGCGCATTCTGCTGTTGTTGAACCAAAGCAAGTACATTATGCTTCCGGTCAGACAGATGTACAGGGAGCAGATTATTATTATTATTATTATTATTATACAGGATTTATATAGTGCCAACAATTTATGCAGTACTTTGCAATATAAAGGTGGACAATACATTTACAATAGAGTTCAATACAGAAGGAATAGGAAGGCCTGCTCATGAAGCGTACAATCTAAAGGTTCACCAGACATAGCAGGGTGTAAAACCCAAGCATACAATGAAACCAACACAGAGCTCAGAGAAAACTCAGAAACTACTAAAAGTTAGTTTTTCAGCAATTTGTTAGACTTAAGGCTAGGTTCAGAATTGTGCGGGTGGTTGCGGGTGAGGGAATTGCACCTGTTCCCGCAACCACCCACCACCAAAAAGCACTGCCCTTTTACAGACACATGAGGCTGCTATTAATTCTTAATGCCCCCCTCACCTAAACATACAGTGCAATTGCGGGTGCAGGAAATCGCATGGTTCAAAAGCCCCATGCGATATCCCTATGGTTGCAGTTGTAAAAAGGTGCAGGAACCTTTTTGCTGCCTATCCCACAGATACAACAGCCTATTCAAGTGAATGGGCTGTGCGTGTGCAAACGAGGGCTGCACCGAACGCATAGGTGTGAACCAAGCCTAAGGGACCGAAATACACATTGGGATTGATTTACTAATATGGAGAGTGCAAAATCTGGTTCAGCAGTGCATAAAAACCAATTAACTTCCATTTTTTTTTTGTCAAACTTAACGTACAACTAAAGGCAACGTACACATTTCAGTAAATCCTTATATAAATTCTTGAAAGCTACACATGGTAATAAACATAATAACTGAAATGATTATTTTCCTACCATATAACTGCAATTGTGGTCTCTAATCCCCTAATAAAAAAAACGACTGACATCATCCACTGTCCTACTGACACCAATCTACTGATGCCATTCACTGCTCTGCTAATATACACACATGCGTTTGTACTCTGTGGTGCACACCCTAATTCAGTAGGCTGCTCACACCAATGATGGTACAGTCTTTGATGGTTCCTTCCTTGTCTTTTTCCATGTTCCCTCAGTTAGTTTCTAGTTTTCATAGCAGGGACTAGGTTAGGAGAATCATTGTCTTTTTACACTACAGGAGACTGAAAAAAACATCCTTTTATTGTACTCATGAAGTATAATTGCATCAATTCAACTTCTGTGTCTCATTGGAGAGTTTACCTGTCTGTGGAGGGTGCGGAATAAGCAGGTGACCAACTTGTCAAGCTCTTTGGAGTTATGTCAATGTATAAATAGATCAGTGAAAAGCCAGATTCCAAAGCTTTTAACAGTCCACTATCTACACAGGATTCCAATGCATTGGGGAGCTAATAGTATGTCTGTACACAGCTGCACTATAGACTGCTACATGCTTGCATAACACTGCCTTCAGCAACGGAGGATCAGAATACAGTCTGCTGCATTGTTCTCACGTCTCTGAACTCAATTAGAAGCTAATCTTTCTTCAGTTTGGAGAGCTGGGCATGATTTGGAGTTTCTTTGTATTGAAGTGCTTGTGAAAATACAAGGACTGTGGTTTCTGCATGTATGCCTGCCGCTGGAATTACTGTGCTGTGATAGAGTTGTTGCCCACACTGCACGGACACATGGATTCAGCATAATCTTTGCACACAGATTCAGCTACCCTTCCCCATAGCTCCCAACTATTCCAGATTTTGATGGACTGTCCCTAATTTGGAACAAAGCCCCTCTGTCCCTCTTTCCTCCTCATTTGTATCTAATTTGATCTATATAGCTGTATATAAAATGCACTATTTATATTTAAAAAGTGTTTCCCAGTGCGAAGCCTTCCATCCAATTTCTAAATTGCTGCATTTGCACATTTTAAAAACCAGTATAATTTTTTTTTCATAATTCTCCTTTAAAGAAAAACTAAACGTTTGCTTTTTTTTCCCCTTAAAATAGCAAACATGTTATACTTACCTCCTCTGTGCAAGGGTTTTGCACAGAGTGGCCCGGTCCTCCTATTCTGGGTTCCCTCGTCAGCACTCCTGGCTCCTCCTCTTCTCGAGTAACCCATCAGGGAAGCGCTTCCTCTGGGGTTACTCGTGCGGGCATGCTCCCGAGTCCTGCTTCTATGTTCCTTGACACAGACAACAGGACTCGCCCCCCCCCCACAGGTCCCGCATCAGAGGACTTGATTGACAGCGGCGGGAACCAATGGCTCCCCTACTATCAATCTATCCAATGAGGACCAGAGCTCGTGGCTGGAGCTGCTAGGCTCATCCCCGACATGGGAACGGTGGGGCTCAGGTAAGTAAACAGGGGGTCTGGGGGGGCAGCTGCAACAAAAAAGGGTTTTCACCTTACTGCATAGAGCTGAAAAACCAGGAGGGTTTACAACCTCTTCAAGGGGGCGTGGCAGGGGGTGTGCCCTATGCCTACATACTTTTGCTAATAGGTGTCCATCGTTCCCATCTCAAAAAGCTGGGAGGTATGCTTCCAATATTTGCAGCAACATGTCTCACAAAGTATCTGTGCATTCTCTATGGTTTAACCTCTTGCAGTTAGAGAGAGATAAATGAAAGGAGAAGGGTGGGACTTTATATGAAGCGCACAGGTTGTTAGAACAATCATTTTTATATTTTAAATAAATAATATTTAATAAAATTCCTCAATTATATATATTGTAAGCAATTCATATGAATATATTCATTCACATTTGGGCATACAGCATCTACATTTCAAGTAATACATATGAACTAGTGAACGGTCCATGATTTGTATATTGAACAATACGTTTTGACACGGCATATAACATCACTACGCGTTTCGTGGAAGTTAATACCCACTCATCAGGAGCATGCGCATGACTGACAACTGTAAATTATAAGTATAGGTATTATCACCATTTAGGGAGGTTCCAGCAACCAAGCAGGGAACCGCCCGCGGTTGGCACTGATAGCCCAACCTCCAGCAAAGCCGCTAGATCGATAGCCTTAGCTCCCGGAGGAGACACCCCACCTACTAGTGCAGCCATGTATGTAGGTATGTTGGCTCCAAATATTTTCCAACTTTACTTGCTAGTTTTCCAATTTATCAAAGGTGATAATACCTATACTTCTTATGAGTGGGTATTAGCTTCCACGAAACGTGTAGAGCTGTTATATGCCGTGTCAAAACTTATTGTGCAATATACAAATCATGGACCGTTCACTACTTCATATGTATTACTTGAAATGCAGAGGCTGTATGCCCAAATGTGCATGAATATATGCATATGAATGGCTTACAATATATATAATTGATGAATTTTATTAGATATTATTTTTTTAAAATAAAAAATGATTGTTCTAACAACCTGTGTGCTTCATATAAAATCCCACCCCTCTCCTTTCATTTATTACCTAATAGGAATGGAGGCCTATGACCCATATGAACTCATTTAAAGTCACACGTTTCTCCTTCTTATCAGTTAGAGAGAGAGCCACCTTCTCTTTCCCAAGATGCAGATCATTTGCAAAAGGGAGAAATATATGGTAGACCTAAAACACAGTTAAGCCTTTTTTGAAGCTGCTTAAAGAGAATTATGAAATAAACAGGACATAAATGTCTGATGATTTTTCTGATATGTGGAAAACTGTGCAATGTATAATTGCAGCTGATAAAACATCTAATGATACAAAGCAACTAAATAGTGCACTCTATTGAGTATCAATACAGAACAGTCTCTGTAAAAGTTAAATAACTTTACTACAATTAAAAAAGAAAGATACATTACCTTCTTAGATTATAAATCAGCCTTTTTCAACCATGGTGCCTTGAGGCTTCTTTAGGCAAATGCCTTGGCAAAATGCATAAAAATTGCCCCAAAATTTATACAAGCCAGCAGGTGGATCAAGCTTGCCTTTTAGTTACGCAAAAACACAGGTTTTTATTGTGCAACATTTCAACCTTACAGACACCGGCGTCCTAACAAACAGTAATGTCATCAGTGTTGGGTGTTGATCGCCTGCACAGCATCCTTGTTCGACCCTCCCTTTACCTTCCCCGTCAGCACTGGGGTCACATTAGCTGAGTGATGGAGAGAAACTGAGGGAGGGTAGTGAGTCGATTACACTGGGGTCACGACTGCCCCTTCCATTTCCCTCCCAGCTTGTTCCTACGACACGTCCGCTAGTTGTGGGTTGTGACTACTGTAATGACAAACAATCCTGCGGCCACAGACATTCCAACTTTACAACGTGTTATTTTTGGACACAAAAACGCATTGATTTTCCGTTCGAACTAGGTGGACGACCGAACATATTTAAAACCCCGTTAAAAATACGTAAAACGGTTCCGTAAACGGATTTCTTCGGAGTTCCGTGGTACCAACTTTTTCCGACTAAATATTAGATTCTTCCA
>BLSH010460227.1:906330-920317 GCA_018402905.1 Glandirana rugosa | reverse complement strand
GAAGAAGAGAGGGAAGGGGACAGCGGAGAAGACCGGCAAAAGAGCAGAAGACGCCGCAGAGGAGAAGAAAAGACCCCTCAGAAGATTACAGACCCCGCAAAAGAGCCGAAGAAAAGAAGACACCGGAGAGGGGAGAAGACCACCGGAGCAGATTTAATAAAATATTTTAAAAAGCTGTGTGGTTTTTTTTGTGTACATTTCTTCCCAGGTAAATGGGTAGGGGTTCGATGTACCCCATACTCATTTACATAGGGTGGGGGGCCGGCATCTGGGGGCCCCCTTGTTAAAGGGGGCTTCCAGATTCCGATGAGTCCCCGCCCGCAGACCCCGACAACCACCGGCCAGGGTTGTCGGGAAGAGGCCCTTGTCCTCATCAACATGGGGACAAGGTGCTTTGGGGTGGGGGGCGCAGAGCCCCCCCTGCCCCAAAGCACCCATACTCCCCATGTTGAGGGCACGCGGCCTGGTATGGTCCAGGAGGGAGGGGGCCGCTCGCTCGTCCCCACCCCCTTTCCTGGCCTGCCGGGTTGCGTGCTCGGATAAGGGTCTGGTATGGATTTTGGGGGGGGGCCCCATGCCGTTTTTTCGGCGTGGGGGTTCCCCTTAAAACCTGTACCAGAGCAAAGAGCCTGGTATGCTCCCGGAGGGGGACCCCATGCCAGTTTTTTTTTAAATTTGGCGTGGAGTTCCCCTTCAAGATCCCCAGAGCACAAAGTGCCTGGCATTGTCGGGATCAAAGTCGGATCCCTGTTCACAGACAAACGGTCCGACTTTGACCCTATGTAGGACCGCAAATCGTACAGCAAAGTAGGATCAAAGTCGGGCCGTTTTTTTGTCGGATAGTGTGAACCCAGCCTTAGTCTTTTTTCATCATCTCCTATCTTAGAGCCTCAGTGTAAATTTTAAGCCCTCCTACCCTTACAACCAAAAAAATGCTGCAAGAGGTAGCCTAGTAGAAAGTTATTTATTTATTACAGGTATTTATATAGTGCCAACAATTTATGCATCACTTTACATATTGTATATTTAAATCAGGAGCTTATATCTCTCTTGCAAATATACTAGTGCCAATTTAGACAGGAGCCAATCAACCCCCACATTGTCTTTGGAGTGCTGAAGGAAACAGGAATACACAGAGGAAACCCACAATGCACAGGAAGAACCATCATACTCCATGCAGGTAGTGCCCTAGCTGGGAATCAAACCAAGGACCCTAATGCTGTGAAGTAGAAATGCTAACCACTAAACCACCGTGCTGTTAAAAAAAAAAAAAAAAAACAAGTTCAGTAACAATAATAATAAAGAAAAAAGAATGATCATCACAATATTTTATATCATGGAGTTTTGTGTGCACACTATTACTCTAGCACAGAGGCGTAACTAGAACCTTCAGGGCCCCGGTGCAAGAAATTGTGAAGGGCCCCCCAACCCCTGGCCAGGGCCCTTCCCTCTTCCCACTGATCCTGGGGCCCTTTACTCCTATTGTGGGTCCCTTTATTACGGTACTGCAGTGGGGCCCTTTCACAAGTTCTGCAGCAGGCCCCAGGGGGACCAGGGAAGCACACAGGGGCCCTGGGAACAGCAGAAGACAAGTAAACTGGATAGAGGAAAATGGAGGAGATTGGGTCCTCTAAATGCCACCCCCCGCCATCCCTCCTATTCAGGTGTACAAGGGAGGCACATGGGCCCCCTGGACCATGGGGCCCGGTTGCAATTGCAACCCCTGCAACCCCTATCGTTACGCCCCTGCTCTAGCACCTTAACACACAAGTATTTAAATGTCTTTAAACTGTGGCTTATTTTTGCAGAACTACAAAAAGCTATCTTGTCAACTTGTAGCTGAGGAGACACTGAGGGACATGTTAGGCATAGAAGGATAAAAAGAAGTATGGCCAACGTTTTTTTTTTACCATACTTCTTTTGTGGGTCTAAGGAGCGCACTTACATTTGATCTTCTGTGATCCAGAGTCAGCTAATAGCAGGCTATTGCCTATTACCAGCTGACTTGGAAGACCTGCTCCTGGATCCCGACAATATTATTGGGATCTACCCTGATGCCTGATCAGCAGCTGGCTCAGTCACTCAACACGCTGCTGAAAGCCAGAGACAGCTGCTTCCATCCCCTCTTCAGCCTGGTGCTCCAGTGAGCTGAGAGTCACTGCCCCCCTTACTGGGTAGACCGAGAACTGAAGATTCAGCGGCCATGAAATTGCTCAGTTCCCACTGTTAGAGCAGACGTTCAACAGCTGCAGCACTGCATTGAAGTGTTGGCTTTCTTTCAAATCCCACAATTCTCCTTTATTGTTGGTGTTGACCAGGATGGACAGAAGCTCTGAAGGCAATGAGTCTACACCAGGGCTTGACAAATTCGCTTTGAATCTAGTAGCCAGCTAAAAAAGTTAGGAGCCATTTTTTTTTAGCGTAGTGTGGGGTTGTCAGCGCCCGAGGTAAGGTAAGTACTTTGCGCCCCCCCCCAACCCTAACTTACAGCAAAGCAGCCAGTCAATAACTCCAACGTAACATCATTATATCAGGGTTATAGGCTGGTCAGAAAGAGTGACACTAAAAACCTGTTATAGGGGGAAACTCCTTATTATGCCGAATGCATTGTGACTGCGGCATGTAAAACGCCCTCTTCTGCTGCTTAATGGAGTTTATGGGTGGCCATTGGTGAGTGGCAAAAACATGTCTCTACTGCATATTTTTACCACCAACTGCACATCTAAATTAAGCCTTAGTGACATTTTAATTAAATAAAAAAAAAAAAGGTGAAAGAAGTATTCCAGTGTCGCTGATCTTCTTCTGCCTCTTTGCAGCCGCTTCTTGCCTATATGTGTGTCCCCCACAGTGACTATTCATTGCCCTTTTGGGTTTCCTGGTCACCATGAAATACTGGAGCCCAGCTGCACATAAAGAGTGGTAATTGTTGATGGTACACCAGGGCTTTATCAGAGGACATAGAAGGACTCTTCTAAAGCATATCCAGCTGCCTCATCTCCCTTCCTCCACCTCACAGCCCACAATAGAGCTGCACAATTCTGGCTAAAAGGAGAATCACAATTTTGTTGTTTAGAATAAAGATTACAATTCTCTAATGATTCTAGCGGCATAACATCATCTTTCACTTTATACAAAAAAAAAAAATGGGCTAACTTTACTGTTTAGTTTTTTTTTTAATTCATTAAGTGTATTGTTTTTTAATTGCGCTTGAAAGACTGCTATGCAAATACCGTGTGACATAAAATAATGTAACAACTGCCATTTTATTCTCTAGGGTCTCTGCTAATATATATATATATATATAATTTTTGGGGGTTCTATGTAATTTTCTAGCAGAAAATATTAATTTTTACTTTTAAGCAACAAATGTCAGAAAAGGTTTATACTTTAAATGGTTAAACTGACTTCATTTACAGACCGAAGATCATTCCTTTGATAAAAGAACCAAGAGATACTTTGTTTAAACTAAGCTCTCAGACACACAGGCGTTTTTTAACACCACGTTTTTGGGCGTTTTTTGCAGCTCTCCATGTTATTCAATAGCCCTCTAAAACCACTGACGTTTTTGAGCAGTAGAGGGCCTTTAGTGAGCTGTAGCTAGAACGCGGGACCAGTGCGTTCCGTGGCTGCAGCGTCATGGCGTTTTTGCCGCCGAGCCGGCAAAACGCTCAATAACGTTGCTTAACATTGTATACACAGCGTTAAGCCTCGTCAGGCATTCTATTCAAAATCAATGTTTCCCTATGGGAGCCCATTGATTTGAATAGAAGAAGCACCAGAAGTTGGATCACGATGATCCGACTTGCGGTGCGACTTGTGTGCTAGAGGTCTTAAAGGGAAACCCCCGCAAAAAATTTGCGTGGGGTTCCCCCCCAAGAGCATATCAGGCTCTTCGATCTAGCATGGATTTTAAGAGGAGCCCCCATGCCGAAAAAAATGGCGTAGGTTCCCCCTCAAAATCCATACCAGACCCTTATCCGAGCACGCAGCCTGGCAGGCCAGGAAAGGGGGTGGGGACCAGCGAGCGCCCCCCCCCCCCCTCCTGGACTGTACCAGGCCGCATGCCCTCAACATGGGGAGTATGGGTGCTTTATCAATATCAATACACGTTTCACACTTTATGAGTGCTTTATCAATACCAGTGGTCTTTCTACCTGGTTAAGGACTCTAGCTGACAAATATAAAAACTGATGTAAAAAAGGTGAAAAACAGACAAAAAAATTGATAAAAAACTGATATAAACTTCATACGTTCTTTGAAAAAAAGTGACCGAATTGATGAAACGAACAGTCCGCATGTGTAAAAGGGACTTTAGCTGTATTGCTGGGCCAGCGAGTTGTGGTTGGGTTTACACAGCTGTATGTATACAAAAATGAGAAGTGTGTGTGACATCATTAACCTAATATGGCTACCTAGCCCTATGGATGAACATAATATATGTTAACCTCACTGGCGATATGATGTCAGATTTTTGCGTCTCAAAGCGGTACATTTTTTCGCATAGAAATTTGGCATTTTATATTGTAGGCCTGTAATTCTTAGGAATAACTCACTGGGACAAGAGTCTATAATATATATATGAATATATATATATATATATATATATATATATATATATATATATATATATATTAACTATAAATAATCAAAAATAATAATAATATAATAATAATAAAATGTATTCAATAATGTAATCAAACCAAACCATTGAAATTTGCTCAGTTGCAGAATTGTCGCTGTCGTCACTTTCAGTGTCTGATGATAAATTTCCCCACAAATCAGTATCACTCAATTCTGCAAATGATTCTTATTTACTATCGCTGTTTTCTAGCTGATCAAAAAAGCTTTTGACTTAAAGGGACGCTTTTTTATGCCATGGACGCTCTAAAGTTTCCAGGCAGAAATAATGACATATATGATATAAAAGTGCATGCAGGGCACTGGGCAAACCATTAGGGACAAAGGGGATGTGAAATGTTTTCATACAGTAATGTAATCTTACAGATTACAGTGTACTGTATGTATGCTGTGTGTTTCACTATTTGAATTTCCCACCCGGCTCCGCACCCGTGCGACACGGCGCTCGCAGGGAATGGAGCCCGGCACACAGAGGCATCGGGCAGAGGACAGACACGCAGACACAGCAGGAGGACATCGCTGGATCCAGGGGACAAGGTGAGTAACCCAGCCTTGGATCCACGATGCAATCCCGAGTGTGGCTCGGGGTTACCGCTATTTTCAGTGAAAACTCACCCCGAGCCACACTCGGGAGTTAATATGTTAGTGCAGCCTTTCTCAACCAGGATTCTGTTGAACCCAAGGTTTCCTTCCAGAGGTTGCTAGCGGAGCCTTGGAGCACTTAGCCACTTCTGCATCTACAATAAGTTCTCACAGACAACAATAATCTTTTAGCCATCTGTTCTTAATTACCACAAAAGTAAGGAGCATTCTTCTGAGATGTAAATGTAGTAATTATAACCAGTGGTTCCCTGAGTCCAGAAGGCTATTTCAAGGGTTCCTCCATGTTAAAAAGGTTGAGAAAAGCTGTGTTACTGATTAGGTCTAGATTTTATCTAAATAAAGCTTCGGATTCTATGTAGTGGCAATGAGCTGAATACATTTTCCTTGCTGGCTGCATTGTAATTTGAATTGAATTGTAAAAGCGTGATTGCAACAGAGCTAAGGAGCATATTTTTTAAAGCAGTGAATATGACTTTCACCGAAGATTCACTAGTGTCATTTAACCCTTTTGTTACCACCAATGTAAGGTTTGGGGCAGCAGCATTTATACTGAATATTGCAAACAACATGCAAAAAAAAGTGTGTCAAGTAGAGCTGCACGATCAATAGTATTAAAATCGAGATCTCGATTCAGCCCGCCCCCCGCGCTCTCCATCACATATTACCGCGATTTTCAGTGCAAGTCGGACTCCATTAAGTCAATGCAAGTCGCCTGAAGTCTCCCCAGGAATCTTTCTCTAAAGTCAGAGTGACTTGAGTCTCTCCTATCTGGGCAGACTGCCAAGTCTGGGCAGAGAGCCAAGTCAAGTTGATAACAGAAGTAAAAAGATACGTTTCAAATGATCAAAGGGTTGAACTCCCCTGTATAGAAGAGTTTAGTTTAACCATTTAAAGACTAAATCTTTTCTGATATTTGTTGCTTCCAAGTAAAAATCCAGTATTTTCTGCTAGAAAATGACTTAAAACCTCCAAACATTATATATTTGTTTTTAGCAGAGACCCTAGAGAATAAGATGGCAGTGAAATATTTTATGTCACACGGTATTTGAGAAGCGGTATTTCAAACGCAATTTTTTTTGGAAAAATTACCCTTTCAAAAAAAAAAAAACTTAACAGTGCTGTTAGCACAATTTTTTTGTATATGTAAGATGTTATGCCGCTAGAATCCTGATCTTTATTCTAAGCAAAAAAATCATGATTCTCATTTTGGCCACAATCGTGCAGCTCTAGTGTCATGCTTGTAGTGCCATCCATTGCTAATGGCACCCCAAATGCAGCCAGCAGACATGTGTTTTTGTGTGTGGCAAACATACAAGAAAACACGCGAAGTCCAACACCCAAAAAGGTGCAGGAGCCCCACTTTCTCATGCATAGGGCAGTCCATTCAAATGAATGGGCTGCCTTATGCAAGTCACAGGAAAACACACAAAAAAATGCAAAAAAACACGCTTTGACGCAGTGCACAGATATGAATGGGGCCACGCACGCTCCTGGCTACTGTATGTAGGCTTTCTTGTGGAATGGATATGAATGACGGTAAATGCGCGCAATCACTTTCACGAGTGTGCCTGCAATAAGGATACGCAAAATGCAGTAATCCATAGTAACTAAACAGACTTCGGTTTCCTGCGGACAATAAAAATATATTACTGGTTTATGGTTGTAACATGTTGCTTTGATTATAAGGCTTGACATAGCACATTACTTGGGCAACCCAATACTCGGGCTTTATGCAAAATGAAATAAGACAAAAAAAAAACACAGATTTTGCTTGCCTACACTTTTAATATTTTACACCTGCTTTATTGCAAGGCTAGAAATTAGGAGAACACTGTAGTGTTAGGAACAGACCATGCAGTCTGGAAGAGATGTCTCTACCAAGACACACAGCTGCACTCTTGTCAGACAACAGCTTCCAAAAAAATTATTATTTACTTGCCGTTACTGGATTAATATCTGTTTAACCCAATCTACCAAAAAGAGTATTTTTCCTTTGTACATTTAAAATAAAGACTTTTTTTAGTAAATATATCTTACATGTAATGCATGACATTTTAGTTTCCAATACAAAACTCTTAATAGGTGGTTTTCACATCAAGCGACAAAGTGAACATTTCTTTATCATTCAGAAAATAGACATTGTCAGGTGTGTATCTATTTAGTGGGCTCCTAAATTAGACCCCATCCCCAATGGACATGCAGCTTTGAGGCTGCTAAAATACGTAGTAATTCCCAGCCCTTGACAGTGCAATTCCCTCATGTTTCAGAACCTACAGCCAGGATATGGGCATTCCAGTATTTAAGTAGCTTAACTTTAAAGCAAGCCTCCAATCTGTAACTGCAGGCATTGTGGTGCAACTCAGCCTCAAAGATCACAGCCAAAGCACTGACATGGTTCAATCCTCTCAGCAGTTCAGCTCACTCTGCATTCCCAACAGTGACTCAATAGCCTTCTAACCTTCTAATCTCTAACGCAAACACAAAGCAGGTTTAGGCCCCTTTCACATGGACGGATAGAATCCAGCTTTTAGCTGCGGATAGATGAAGTTATCTACCGCAGCTATACTGTGATAATGCTTGCCTATGGCCCCTTTCACACTCTGCATTTAGCAACAGTTGTGTTACAGATGATTTAGAACGATTAGAAAAAACGGATTGGAATACGTCCAGGAACAATGTTATGCAGCTATCAGCACAAATCTGCAGCTATCTGCAGGTAAAAGCAGTGCACTGAGTCATCTACGGATAGCAATGGCAACAAGCATAGAAAATCAATAGGAAACACTTCAGAAATGTCAAGAATGTTAAGAAAGTTTCCGCTGCAGCTAAACTTAGCTGCATTAAACCGTGGCTAATCGGAATGTACAAATGCAAGTAATCGTTGCGATTTGGAGTCTGGTATCTGGCTTGCATTGATTTGCAAAAATCCTGCCTGTTCACCCATTTTTAATTGTGGCCTAAAGTTTCACTTTAATATAATTATAAAAGGGCCCCATTGTCCCTAGCAGAATTTTCAATTACAATTCGATATGGAGAAAGCAAATGGAAACTGAGATGCCTTCCACTTCAGCAGGTGTAGTAAAACGCCAAGGCTATGGGGCAGAGTTAGAAACCATGGCCGGAAGACTAGGAACTATGGGTGGGAGATGTAGATGCTGAAATCACTGCATGATTTAGCTCACCTATTTGCTCCCAAAAAAATGTAATATAACATAGATGGTAGGTTGTGGATTATATTCATATTATTGAAAAAATAGATTTGATGTACAAAGACCTATAGCTACAGTAACAACAGCATGACAAAGGACAGAAGTTTAGTGCATACTAAGACCAATGACACCTAAATACTATGTGCACTAATCATTTCCCTTCTTGATTACTGTAACTGTATATGGATTGCCTTTCCATTAACCAAACGGTGGCTTGTGTCCAAGCTGAAGGCACCTGGCTAATTGATTTTCCATACAAACTGACTAATGCTACATTTTTCTGCCAGTCACTTGAATGGCTACAGGTTTACTTTAACATACGATTGATAATTTTGCATCTTCCCTACAAAGATATTGACAAACTGGTGGGCAGTTGTGCAAAATGCATACAATAAGTCATTAATGCTATAGAAGGCAACACCAGCTTCTAAGGTCGAGAGTGTACTTTTTCTACAGTACACCATTACATCTATTCATATTTTTGGTTAAATAAATTATTGTGGATACTTTTTCCACAATGTATGGATAGAAGCTGTTGAACCTTCACATGAAGGATGAAAAGGAGATCCATATTTCATGTTTTTTCACTAGAGATCTGCTTTAATCCTACCCCCTTATGTGTTTTCCAGTTAGACATAGTCCAATCTGATACACTAAAATGTAACATCTGAAAATTAAAGTGAAGTATACTTTCCAAAAAAGAAATCCAAATCCAAGGCACTAGAAGACACAGGGTTTGATTTACTGATTGCAAATAGGTTGTTTATTTTGCAGGGTAAGCTGCACATTGCAAGGGAATTTTCCCCAGAGCTTGGTGAATGTGGTGAAATTTCACTTTGCAATAATTATCTAATCACGTGCAATAAAAATGTAAAAAAAAAAAACATTTTTGCTTGCACATGATTTGATAATGGGAGTCACATAGTTACATAGTGGGTCAGGTTGAAAAAAGACACAAGTCCATCCAGTTCAACCAAAAAAAAAAACAAAAACATATATATATACACACACACATACATGCACATATACATATACATACACATACAACCCAAATAATCCCATATACAATCCTTCGCCCACAGTTGATCCAGAGTCATCAGAGCTTTACCTCATAGGCTCAATTAGGAGAAAATGAACAAGCCTTTGCCTTTAGTAAATCAATCCAACTGACTGACTACCAACCTCCCTGATGTCTCCATTTAGGTCAGTGGTTCTCAACTCCTGTCCTCGGGACCAACTAACAGGCCAGGTTTGCAGGATAACTGAAATACATCACAGGTGATATCATTTGCTGCTCAGTGATTGCAGTATTCTAGTTTGCATCTCCCCAAGGTAATACTTAAAACCTGGCCTGTTGGTGAGTCCTGAGGACAGGAGTTGAGAACCACTGATTTAAGTGAACATGCTTAAATGTAATGTGACCCACCCAGGTGTCATCACTAGGTTGAGGTGTTCAATAAATGTGGCGTGGAAGAGGATACATCCAGTGCAAAACCGGAAACTTTGGGAAATTTTCCCAAAAAATGCAGGTAGGTGGCAAGGGACTAGTCACTAGCGTTGACTGTGGTTTACTTGCAACGGATCTTTCCCCATTACTGACTTATCTTGGCTTGCAGCCATCTTGCAGGGGCGTGGTTTTCCCTTGTCAGAGCCTCTAGCAAGGAGAGCAGCAGAGTAGTGACATCACCACTCCATCATCAATCCATAGTTCCTGAGGCTAAGCAGTCAAAGGCAGCAGTGCCTTAATCTTACACTGCAGATATACAGCTATGAAGCTGTAGGAACAGGAGTGCCTAGGCACCCTTATATACTGGGAAGTGCACTGCTATTTAAGCTCAGTTCTACTTCAGCTAGTTAGGATAGCTTTCTGGAAGTGATCTTTTAATCTGTAAGTGTACAAAACATTTTTTTGGTTCCACTACAGTTCTTCTATAAGGAAGGAGTTAGAGCTGCACGATTCTGGCCAAAATGAGAATCATAATTTTTTTGCTTAGAATAAAGATCACAATTATCTCATGATTCTCGCGCCGTAACATTTTACATACACAAAAAATTGGGCTAACAGCACCGTTTAATTTTTTTTTTTGAAAGTGTAATTTTTCCCAAAAAATTGCATTTGAAAGACCACTGCGCAAACACCGCGTGACATAAAATATTGCAACACCCATCATCCTATTCTCTAGGATCTCTGTTAAAAAAATATATATATATATAATGTTTGGGGGTTCTAAGTAATTTTCTAGCAGAGAATACTGGATTTTTACTTGTAAGCAACAAATGCAAGAAAAGATTTAGTCTTTAAATGGTTAAACTAAACTCTTCTATACACAGGAGTTCACGGGAGTTAATGCCTTTGATAAGTAGAAACATTGTATCTCTTTGCTAGTTTTATCAACAATGATCTCAGACTTGACAGTCTACCCAGACAGGAGAGACTCAAATCACTCCGACTTAGAAAAAGGTTCCTGGGGAGACTTCAGGCAACTTGCATTGACTTCTACTTACAGTCAAGTCGTGCTGAGTCGCCCCGCAAGTCGTGCTGCTCTAGAAGGAGTGATGCATAATATTTAGTAGTAATGTTCTTGCTTTTTGCGATTGTTTCATTGGTTTTAGATTAGTCAACAAGGGGTCAAATCTGTTCCTAACCCTAGCCTAAAATAGGAAAAAGTCCCTATACCATGGTGTGATAGTATCTAACCCTAAAATCTGTGTGAAAAATCTATTGCTAAACTGTTAGTTCACCTTTACATTAAAAACGTAGAGGTGACCTAACACTGGACACCCCTACCACCTCCTCCTGTTCCCCGCTGTACTTACCTCTGGTGATCCTAAGCTGTCAGGGCTCCCACAGCAGGTCCAGCAGTTTGTGAATTAAACCCAATTGAGCATCTCTGGAGAGACCTAAAAATGGCTGTCCACCAAAGTTTACCATCCAACCTGACAGGACTGGAGAGGATCTGCAAGGAGGAATGGCAGAGGATCCCTAAATCCAAGTGTGAAAAACTTGTTGTATCTTTCCCAAAAAGACTCATGGCTGTATTAGATCAAAAGGGTGCTTCTACTAAATACTGAGCAAAGGGTCTGAATACTTAGGACCATGTGATATTTCAGTTTTTCTTTTTTAATAAATCTGCAAAAATGTCAATAATTCTGTGTTTTTCTGTCAATATGGGGTGCTGTGTGTACAGTAATATGATAAAGATTTTAGCAAATGGCTGCAATATACCAAAGAGTGAAAAATTTAAGGGGTCTGAATACTTTCCGTACCCACTGTATATATAGTAGTAGAGCAACAGACAGTGTCAGTAGTTGGTGTCAGTGGTTTATTTTTTATTCTTTTTTTATTATTACTTACCATTTTTTTAATTTCTTTTTTTTTTTTTACAATAATTTATTTATTTATTTTTAATTTTTTTTTAGGAGCCATATTGTTGTGCTTTGGTGAAGTATCAGGGGTCTAGACAGACCCCTGATGTTTCACTATTGAACCAAAGACAGGGACAGAGGACAGAGATTGCCCAGTCCCTTTCTCTGCAGCCAAGCAGCAGGGGGAATCTGTGCAGCACAGGGTGATTAGGGTGTGTCCAGGCACACCAGTTACACCCTGTGTGCACACCTATGCCCCGAGCCACACTCGGGATTGCATCGCTGGATCCAGGCAGTGTTACTTACCTTGTTCCCTGTGATGTCCCCCGCCGTGTCCTCCAGCGGAATCTTTCGCCCGATGCCTCCGAGTTCCGGGCTCCATTCCCTGAGAGCGTTGCGTCGCATGGGGGTGGAGCCTGGTGGCAAATTCAAAAAGTGAAACACACACACAACACATACAGTACACTGTAATCTGTAAGATTACATTACTGTATGAAATCATTTCACATCCCCTTTGTCCCTAGTGCTTTGCCTAGTGCCCTGCATGCACTTTTATATTATATATGTCATTCTTTCTGCCTGGAAACGTGAGAATGTCCATGGCAACCAAAAAGTGTCCTTTACGTCAAAAGCGGGTTTTCACCAGCTAGAATACAGCGATAGTGAATAAGAATCACTTGCAGAATTGAGCAATACTGATTTGTGAAGAAATTCGTCATCAGACACTGAAAGTGACGACAGCAACAATTCTGCAACTGAGCAAATTTCAGTGTTTTTGACTTGATTACATTATTGCATAAACTTTATTTTTATTATATTATTATTTTTGATAATTATTTATAGTTATTTATTATGAATTCCAAAGGTAGTAGAATCGGCACACTGGAAATTCTTCCAAATTCTTTATTAAATATAGACCATGCACATACAGACAAGCTGGCGAGTTTGGACAGTTGCACCTTGTTCAATCGGTGAACAAGGTGCAACTGCCGAAACACATTAGCCTGTCTGTATGTGCATGGTCTATATTTAATAAAGAATTTGGATGAATTTCCAGTGTGCCGACTCTACTACCTTTCGAATTCATTGCAACTGTCTACAAGAGTTTGAGGGCTCTTGTGAGTCAGGGCACATGGACAAAGGAGATTTTCAGCCTCTCTAATCTATCAGCAGCTGTGCAGCAGAGTGGTGTTTCCTTGTTGAACTGATGGTTATTTATTATATTATCATTTTTTTTTCATATATATCATAACTTATGATTTCGTTATTTCAAACTTTATCATACCCGGGATGTCTACTAGACTCTTGTTTGGACAGATTTAAGTGAGTTATTCCTAAGAATTACAGGCCTACAATGTAAAACGCCAAATTTCTATGTGAAACAATGTACCACTTTGAGACGCAAAAATCTCACATAATCAAACCTCCAGGGAGGTTAAAAAATGCAATGCGTGAAAACAGGCGCTTGGACATACCTCCTGGTGTGAACGAGCCCCCAGACTTGTGTATGACCCACGATTGTACACAGTTCTAAAGGGTGCCTCGACTGAGAGAAAGCTGAAAAGCACTGAGCTACAGTATATACATTTTCTGTTTTTTTTGTGTAGATACACTTTAACCACTTGCCGACCGCCGATCGGCATCTGACGGCGGCAAAGTGGCTCGTTCCCGCAAATCGCCGTCATACGACGGCGGCTGCGGGAACGAGTTTAGTGAGCGCGCGCACCGCCGGAGGCGCGCCCGCGTGCTCACTGTGTCCAGGGGGGGCCAGGGAGCGGGTGCGGCGGCTTCGATTGCCGCCGGCTACCTGCGATGGCCCCCCCGGAGCGAGTGAGCGGAGGTCCGTGTATGTAAACAACACTAGTGTCGGGAAGGGGGAGTGTGTCTCGCCTCCAGGCACAAATGTATGTGCCTGGAGGCGAGTGAGCGAGGCCCCCCCGGTAGCGTCCATCGGCCGCCGTTAGCTTCGGCGGCGTGGGCGAGGGACCGGGGGGGACCTGTGTCACTCGTGCGCCCGCGCGGAGGCCGCCACGCGCGCGAGTGATTTGAGCAAGGGCGTCGGCGGCAGCATACTGCCGCTAAACGCCCTTGCTCGGTGAAACGGCGGCAGTCTACGGCTAGCCGCCAGCCGTTCACCAATTTCACATAGATGTGTTTTTTTTGTCTTTTAC
>BLSH010460227.1:862486-873710 GCA_018402905.1 Glandirana rugosa | reverse complement strand
ATCACTTCTCATCGCCCCGCTCCAAAGATGCGTCTTGCAGGACTTTTTGTGTCCTGCAAGTGCACCGCCCCAGTGTGAAAGCACTCCGGCTTTCACATTGGGGTGGATAGAGAGGAATTTTTGAGGCACTTTACAGGCACTATTTTTAGCTAAATAGTGCCTGTAAAGCGCCTCAGTGTGAAAGGGGTCTAAATAACCTATACAGCTTATAAACTACTTATTGCTAGATAATTGTAATTAATATTATTCATTGTTAATTGCTCTGTTATTCCATTTTTCCTCTTGGGACGGTTAAACCAGTATGTGAACCACAGTCCACAGTATATATTAGTAGCCAAGGGGGGCAGTTAGAGTTGGAATTGCAGGCTTAGTTGATGACGTTTTACAAAAAGTCAATATTTGCGTATCATTGGGTGCATTACTTGGACTTCTAAGACTGGAATTTGTGTGGGAAAAAAGGAATG
This sequence comes from Glandirana rugosa, assembly GCA_018402905.1. Classification (NCBI taxonomy): domain Eukaryota; kingdom Metazoa; phylum Chordata; class Amphibia; order Anura; family Ranidae; genus Glandirana; species Glandirana rugosa. The sequence goes on along the minus strand of BLSH010460227.1, from coordinate 873,246 downwards.
CATTTTAGACAGTTGATGGATCAGATAATGCAGGTACCACTATGTCTACATGCTTGGGGAATGGAAGTATTTACTTTAATATATGAGTGCTAAATTTACCCAACAAAAGAGTTAAAATGTATCTGCCCAATCACACAGTACAGCCCAGTTTGGTAAGGCAGAAAACCTGATTTTCTTCTCTGCTGCAGTTACATAACACTGAATAACCTTTTACACAAGCCAGATCCGGTTTTGCTCAGCAGGGGATTATAACTGTATAGCAGCCTCCCCAGAACCCCCTAATCAGTTACCTGAGCCCCTTCTCCTGCAGCTATGTCCACAAGTGTCTTAGCTGTCCCATGCACTCCTCCCGATTGGCTGAGACACAGCAACGGCGCCATTGGCTCCCGCGGCTGTCAATCAAAATCAGTCAGCCAATCAGGGGAGAGAGGGGGTGGGGTCTGAGCACCGTGTGTGAATGGATACACAGAGCTCTGACTCAGCTCAGGTGCCTCCATAGAGAGCTGCTGGCTGAGGGGGCACTTGATAGGAGGGAGGGGCCAGGAGAGCAGAAGAGGGACCCAAGAGGTGGAGGATCCGGGCTGCTCTGTGAAAATCCAACTGCACATAGGTGGTAAGTATTACATGTTTGTTATTTTTATTTAAAAAAACTAACCTTTACAATCATTTTAATTTCAGGCACTTACACTTCTAATATTTAAAATACATGTAATAGTGTGTTAAGTAATATAGGGCTGCATTAATTTGGTCCTGTATATCAACCTGAAGCTTAGCTTTACCATACCCAGTTACCAGTTGCCCAGTAAATTTTCATAGTATTTTTTTTTACACTTAGCAAATGAATCCAAAGACAAGAAACTGTGTTGTTAAAATATGGTGTATAAAGCTCCAGGAGAGGTGATTAATCAGTACTGCAATCTAGGATTTCTGTGTTGTATTTTGCAACAAAAGAGTCTATCCCTCATGAGATTTTGTGCAAAAAAAAAAATATATATATAGTACTAATTATATTATTGGGAATTTTTTATAGTGTCCTGTATTGCAAGAAATACCCTAAATCATAGGAAAAGTCATATAACAGAGTAGGGGTATCTCAGGGCATGGTGTGTGCATCACAAAGGATGGCACAGCGAAAATATTTGTAAGGAATGTTTTATAGGATAGGGCATGCCGTGTGAGTGGAGGGGTGCCATTAATCATGTGGTAGTGACAGGAACCATACATGCATGGTTAAAATAGATGCCAAACACCAGGGATGCCAGATATATAAGGTATGAGATGCCATCAGTGATAGGGGATCCCATATATAATATGTAGATGCCATAAATCAAGGAGCATACCAGATATCCCGGGAGGGAAAGAAACCATATTTCATGGGGATTGCCATAAATCAACGGAATTCCGTGTACAATGAGGATGTCCTATATCACAGACCTTTGTAGATAGCACCGCATAAGGCAGATATCAAAAAAGTGTAACATCTCAATTGAAATATCCACAATACAGAAATTAGTGATACCTTTCCCCTATGATATGTGTTATTTATTTATTCCATGTATTTATATGTACTGTATTTATTTAGCAATGATAATTTACCTGCAATTTACATACTGTACAATAACATCTGTCCCCACAAGAAGTTTACACTCTAAAGCCCGGTACACATTATGAGCTTTGTTTCATTCAACCCAGTGGGTTAAACAGAAAAAGAAAACTGTCAGCTCCGGTCGGATCCACTGTACTAACTGTGCAAGGTTAGTATAGCGGTCTCCCCCCTGAGCTGTCATGTCCCCCCCCCCCCCCGCCAGCCGAAATACTCCGATCAGCACTTTCCTCCACTGCCTGAGAGCACTGATCAGGAGTGAGTCGGCTGCTGGTTTTCCAGCATGCTTGTCCGACTGAAGTCAGCCAAACGGCCAGCTTCTGATGTACACACGGGTCGAATGTCAGCCATTTTTATTAACCGGCCGATGTCTCCCGACATTCGGTCCCTGTGCACAGGGCTTTAGTATCCTCTTTCACATACATATCTACCTACATACTAGGGCCCATTTGGGCAGGGACCAGTAACTTAAAGTGGTTGTAAAGTCAGAAGGTTTTTCTATCTTTGTGCATTGTATGCATGAAGATAAAAAACCTTCTGTGTGCAGCGGCCCCCCTCAGCCCCCCTAATACTTACCTGAGCCCCATCTTGATCCAGTGATGTTGCAGGAGTGTCTCGGTTGCCTGGGACTCTCCCTCCTCATTGGCTGAGATGGCAATGCAGCTTCATTGGCTCCCACTGTTGTCAATCAAAGTCAGTGAGCCAATGAGGAGAGAGAGGGGGCATGACCAAACTGTTGCTCCGTGTCTGAATGGACACACAGAGCAGCGGTGCAGCTTGGGTGCCCTCATAGCAAGCTGCTTGCTGTGGGGGCACTCAACAGAAGGGAGGAGCCAGGAGCACAGAAGAGGAGGATCTGGGCTGCTCTATGCAAAACCATTACACAGAGCAGGTAAGGGTAACATGTTTGTTATTTTTAAATTAAAAACACAGAGACTTTAGTATTACTTTAACAACATGACTTTGGAGTGTGGAAACCAGAGTACCCATAAGAAACCCTCCCAAGCACAGGGAAAACATGCAGATAATGTTCTGACTGGGACATTCTTCTAATTTATGGCACCCCCTGCATTTTACATAGCTCTATGATAAATCATTTACCATAATAATGCACAGTATGGCATTCTTCTGTGGTTCATAGATGATATAATCTCAGATGGTGCTCTCTGATATACTGGAAAACAGACTATGATATATGTTGAATCCACCTTGGGCTTCAAATGCCTTCCTTAAAACCCAACTCCATGTATTTTAAAGTAATACATAGCCCAGCACTGTGTAAAATATAAAATGCAGTGCTCATTACAATTCTAACTCTCTACCCATCCCTACCCCCAGCAGGTACACTTTCTTTAAATCCAGGACCTCATAAAACCTCCCATGACAGGGGTAGATCTACCTGAACAACATGAAGGAGATCAAAGATCAGGGTGAAACATGCTTTTAAGGAGTCAACCCAGTAAGGTCCCATTAAAGAGTAAGGAAGGTTTGAAGAGGTCAGAAGTATGCAATGCAGAGTTCAGAGGTCAGTAGTAAGTAACACAGAGATTAGAGGTCTGTAGTAAATGTTGCAGAGGGCAAGGGGCAGTGGTAATTGAAGGAGTTGTAAAGACTCACGATTTTTCACCTTTATGCATTAAGGTGAAAAACCTTCCGTGCTGCAGCTGCCCCCCAGACCCCCCCCCCTTTTTCTTACCTAAGCCCAATCGTTCCAGCGACAAGCACGAGCCCAGCAGCTCTAGCCGCTGTCTCGGGTCCTCATTGGATAGATTGATAGCAGCAGGAGCTATTGGCTCCCACTGCTGTCAATCAAATCCAGTGACACGGGGCGGGGCTGAGTCCTGCTGTCTGTGTCAATGGATGCGGGTCTCTGTGGGGGGCACCCGATGAAGGGGAGGAGCCAGGAGTGCCGCTGGGACACCCCAGAAGAGGAGGATCGGGGTTGCTCTGTTCAAAACCCTTGCACAGAGCAGGTAAGTATGACATGTTTGTTATTAAAAAAAAAAAAATAAAAAAAAATGAACCTTTACAATCACTTTAATGCAGAGTGTGTGGATCAGAAGTAAGTAATGCAGTAAGTTCCCTTTCTGCAGGATAGTGTGATCCCCATCCCACATTAAACAGGTCCCAGTGTCAAAACCTACATAAAAAAATCCATTCTACGACACCTCCTTAATGCCGCCAAATCTTGCATCTCATTAAGATGGAGAGACCTGCAACCTCCTTCTGTCATTCTGTGTGAAAGTAGAGCTAAATAACATGGAAGATCTAGTGATTTCTGCCCATGACCAGCATGAGGTTTTCTCCAACAACTGGCACATGTTTGTTTCTGACAAAGGCACAGCCCTTCTTGACCCAAATTCTCAATACTTTCCATGACTCCCTCCCGTTTCTCCAGACACCATTTCCTTATTAAACCCCCTTTTTTTTCTCTCCTCTGCCCTCCCTGTTATGCACTACCTGATCACTCTTCATTTCCCTCTTTATTACCTCTAATCTCCCTTTTCTTCATTTTTTTCTTTCCTTCCACTACCTATTACCCCACACTAAATTTAAAACTTGGTACACCAAGCATTCTCTATGCTTTCGTGCCTAGCTGCAGTTGATCAGCTTTATTGGGTACTATGGCAGGGATGCTAGTTCATTTCATACCACAGGGCATATTTGATGTCTGATAGACTACTATCTTGAATGTTACCTCTTGTTGTTGTTACACTGTGAATCAATTGCTGAAACATTTGTAACTCATGTTGTATGCCCTTTAACCAGTTGCCGCCCACCCGCCGTGGCTTGACGGCGGCAACGTGGTTTGTTATCGCGAAACGCCGTCACCTGGCGGCGGCCACGAGAACGAGTATTGTGAGCACGCGCACACCGCCGGAGGCACGCTCGCGCACTCACTCACTCACTCCAGGTGAGCCAGGGAGCGGGTAGGGCGGACTTGATCTCTGCCGGCTACCCGCAATGGCTGCCCCGCAGCGAGGGAACGGAGGTCTGTGTATGTCTGCCGCAATATCGCAGTGCCGCTAAAAATCGTAGCTCGCTGCCATTACTAGTAAAAAATGAAACAAAATAAAAACCCCAGAAATTAATTCTCATCATTCGTAAACGCGGCAACTTTTGCTCAAACCAATCAATAAGCGCCGATTGCGGGGGGTTTTTTAACTAAAAATATGAGGAAGAATATAAATCGGCCAAAACCGATGAAAAAAATGTTTTTTTTATATAATTTTTTTTTGGATATGTATTTTAGCAAAAAGTAAGAAATATTGTTTTTTTTTTTTTGCAAAATTGTTGCTCTTTTTTTGTTTATAGCGGGGATCAGAAATGACGCAGAGGTAATAAAATACCACCAAAAGAAAGCTCTATTTGTGGGAAAAAAAGGATGCAAATTTTGTTTGGGTACAATGTCGCACGACTGCGCATTGTCAGTTAAAGTGATGCAGTGCCAAATCGCAAAAAGTGCTCTGGTCCTAAACTGGGAAATCCTTCTGGGGCTGAAATGGTTAAGCTGTAAAAGTTGCCATTGTATCACTTCTTTGCTGTGTATTTTTATTGCCTGCAGAGTGCTGGATAACTTTTTCTTATCAAAACTAAGAATTTGTAAACAGGATCCAGCATACAAGTTGCAGCATTTTGACAAATGGCAGAAAAGTTTTCTCTTAGTTTTGTGTAATACATTTTCATGCAGTAAAAAGGTATGAACATGCACTACAGAACACTATCACCAACACAGACTGACCTGTTCAGTACAATATCACTCGCTAATCTACTCGCTAATCTTCCTCCTCGCTTCAATCAAACTTTGCCTCTGCTGGTTTCCATAGGCTGGCTCTGCCTAAACCTGGGACACTTTGACACACTTGGGAAAAGATAGGTGGGTTTGCCAGCTTAGGCCTGTATGCTGCAGGGTGCGCTGGGGGGGATGTTGCAATGGACATGCTAAAATTGCAGAACAGTGGGTCACAATCTGCCTATCATATGACTGCAATCAATGGGTGGATTATGATCAATGGGTTACTGACCCCAATCCTAGGGTATGCTTCATCACACTGTCATGGCTCTAATGTTGTATGGTCAAGATTGCTCTCTGCATTATTCAGGACTTCGCATCCCTGTACAAAAACAAGGAAGTAGAATACCCCGAAAAAAGATATGTATAATAAGATTTGGTTTTACAAATTAGATGTAATGGTGGGGCTTCAAGCATATCTGCCCACTCAATCTGGAGTTGGGCTTTAAAATAAACCTGTAATTGAACTGAAATTGTTAATTCTTTTTCAAAATGCAAGCTTTGGGGTTGTCATCCTTACCTTGGCTTCACTTACAAGTGATGCACTGGCCTTAGGCAAGCACACAGCCAGTTAAAGTGATTCTAAGGCCTCATACACACGGACGTTTTTCGACGCCGGCATTTTCTGGCATTTTTTGCAGCTCTCCACGTTAGTCAATGGCCCCATAAAAACGTCAGCATTTTTTAAGCTGTAGATGGCGTCGGCGTTAGTGAGCTGAAAGTAGAACCCACAGCCATCGTGTTCTGAGGCTGTAATGTTTTGGCATTTTTTGACGCCGAGGCCGCAAAACACCAACAAACGGCAACTTACGCCAACTAATATTGTACCGGTGTTTTCCGGCATTTTTTACGCCAACGTTTTTAGGTTGAAAAATAGCAGAGGGATGATTTTTTTTTAAAAAACGCCTATTGACGCCGACGCTCACTTACGCTCACTAACGCCGATGCATAACGCCGAAAAACGCCGATTTTTTTTTCCTTGACGTCGGGCCCGACGTTTTGTTTATTTTTAAAGATACACCCGTGTGTATGAAGCCTAAAGTCTCTTTTTTTTTCCTATAAAAATAACAAACAAGTTATACTTAGCTGCTCTGTTGCAGTGGACTTGCACAGAGCAGCCCGGACCCTCCTCTTCTCGGGTCCCTTTTCTGTGATCCTGGCCCCTCCCCTCGTTCCATGCCTCCACAGCAAGCAGCTTGCTATGGGGGCACCCGAGCCGAGTCATAGCTTCCTGTGTCCATTTAGACATGGGGCCTGACCCGGCCCCGTCCCCTCTCTCTCCTGATTGGCTAGCTGACATTGATTGACAGCAGTCAATGGTACCGCTGCTGTGTCTCAGCCAATCAGGGAGGGAGGATCTTGGACAACTAAGACACTCATGGTAACAAACCTTCTGCCTTTGCAACCCCTTTAAGTCTGAAAAATGTTGACTCCCATCATCCATCCTTGTTCTTTTTCCAGGCCAGTGCCATTGAAACCAGGATGACTACAGTAACCTCCTCCATTTCAATCGGATACAGGACTATAGGATCCTATGCGACATATACCTTTATCTGTTACAGGCTCAATAGTTTAAGTCGATTTCAATATGTTATTCAATCGACTCTGCAAAAGTTTGTACTTGGTTTTGTACATTTCTTAAAAACTGACAATAAAATTCATTGGAAAATAAATCAGAATAATTGCCCTAGATCCTGCAATTTTAAAAATGGTTCAGTTCACTTTAAGTACTCTATGTAATGCTCAGGATCAACTAATCAGACAAAGGGTTTTCATTCACACTTGGGTATTTTAATGTGCTGCAGTTACAGTGCGATGAAAGGGTTAACCCGCTACTAAAAAATAATTCAGTGTAATTGGGTCCTATGCCTATAAATGGTTTTTAAAAATGGCATATGCCATAACATAAGGAGTTAACTTTGGGGAAAATTGTGAAGATTTACCGCACTGGGAGCTTGGCGGATACAATGTCTAGGGGCAGGCGGGCACGAGCAAGGATGGTGCACAGCTAAAGGGATGCCCAAGCTGCCTTCTTCAATTATACTGGCCCCGTGCATAACTGATGACTCTCAGCACAATGCTGGGGAATGTGGTAAAACAGCGCACACACTGTTCCCCGAACACACAAGGGAAACCAAGGTCTGGGGAGAGTCTGTCATTTACTATGCTTCACAGTTGACGTCTGGCATTAGAGCAAAGGTGTCAAGTTGATGTTTTATGGGCCACATGCTGACATCTTACCCCTCTATGGTGGTCCTCTGCCAACTTAAGAATCTAAATTGAAACAGGCCTTAGACTGTTCTTTAGGTTATATAAATTGTGTTTCCATACAAAATGTTGCAGATGGCTAGCTTTGAAAGTTCCAATAATGTAGGTCATATAAGCAACTAAAACATTTTAATGTTGCTGTAAGGGTTAAATCCATCCTCATCACTGACATTGAAAATGTTGATATCATACAAATGTATTTCTATACTGCTGCCTTTTAAGGACCATGCTGAGTTCACTTTAATGCATAATGTTTTGCATTGTCCCTTTTTATATTTTAAATTTCTGTACCTTGATAAACCTTAATTAAATAAAATTGAACTAAAGCATTCTTTCTATTTAAGTATATTTTTAAATTATGCTAAATTCTCCATTTCTTTTTCTTTTAGCTGGGTAAATCCTTATTGATATGGGTCTACTTTGTTAAAAAAAAAAAACAAATTGATCATGATAAAATAAATGTTATACTTCCCAGATGCATTTCTTCTGTGTTTACATGCGTTTAGCTAAAAAAAAAAAAAAAAGGCCAAGCGGCACTGGGATGCAAATTTTTCTTGTTTATGTAAGTACAGCTAGACTAAATGTACCTTGTGTGCATGTGTAACATCTATGCATAGTCACCATAGTCTAATTAGCACTCTATTTGAACTTTGACATGTCCACATTAGGAAACCAGTTTTATTATACATTTCCTGCCTGTAGAGCAGAAGCAACAGTGCAGGTGCAATACCTGGGTTACCAGTGTTTACAAAAAGGCAGTGAGAAGTGCAAGGCTGATGTTTAATGGGTAGCAACCCCTGTAAAAAATAATATTTTAGTTTTCTGTAGTAAATATACTGTATCATGTAATAAATGATTTGGCTGCTATGTGTCACTGTATTTCAAATGTCCTTATTGCTATGTGCACTTATTTATTAAAGGTGAAAGTGTTCTTATATATTGTGAACTAAGTGAAATATAGGAAATGTGTTCTTAAAATATTACAGAAATTATCTGTCAGTGTAAGGAGGGACTCTGCAGACCCTGATGTAAAGAGGAACACTGTGGACCCTGATGTGAGGAGGAATGCTGCAGACTCTGGTGTAAAGTGGAACTCTGATATAAGGTGGTTTCTGGTCACCAGAGCCCTCCCTTACATCAGAGTCTGCAGTGTCCCCCTTTACCTCAGGGTTCCCATTTATATCAGGGTCTGCAGCATTGCCCTTTACATCAGAGTCCCCCTATACATCTATAAGGCTTTGCACTATAAGGGGAATCCTGCAGACTCTGATATAAAGGGGAAATCTGAGGACTCTGATTTAGTGGAGAATGTCGAAAATGTCCTCACCAACTCTGTCTGTCTTCTTCTCCAGAGTCCTCTAGTGACACGGTCCCGTCGCCTCTCCTACCTTCCGCTCCCTAGTCCCGGTTCCCGTCCAGTCCTGCTGGGTTCTAACAAGGAAAGTGGTAGGGTCTTATACACTTTAGATGTGACTAACCCTTTGAGAATGTCTCACCAATACTGAAATGATTGTTGCAGAGGATACAAGGATGCCAAAAATCTGATCATCTGAGCCAATGGCACAAGCAGGAAATTACATTGCTGGGGGGAGCTCCGTACACCATCTGTGCACAGAACTCCAGGTTGTCATATTGCATTCCATTTTACAGAAAATGACAGTACTGCTGATTGAAAAGGAAGGGTAACTTTTGATAACATTATAATACAATATGGCTTGTGACGCAATTGTATATGCTATGTTATTATTTTTTTATTTGCAATATTTTTTCTCTTGAAAGTGGCGTTACCCTTTAACCACTTAAGGACCGGAAGGATTTACCCACTTCCTGACCAGGCCATTTTTTGCTATACGGCACTTTAACTGACAATTGCGTGGCCATGCAATGCTGTACCCAAACAAAATTGATGTCCTTTTTTCCCCACAAATAGAGCTTCCTTTTGATGGTATTTGATCACCTCTGTGGTTATTATTTTTTGCGCCATAAACAAAAAAAGAGCGACAATTTTGAAAAAAAAAACAACATTTTTTACTTTCTGCTATAAAGCATTTGCAAAAAAAAAAATGTAAAAAAAACAAATTTGTTCATCAGTTTAGGCTGATATGTATTCTACTATATATGTTTGGTAAAAATAAATCCCAATAAGCGTATATTGATTGGTTTGCACAAAAGTTATCGTGTCTGCAAAATAGGGGATAGATTTGTGGCAATTTTATTTTTTTACTAGTAATAGCGAAGATCGGGACTGCGACATTGCGGTGGACAGATCGGACACCTAACTGACATTTTTTACACTTTTTTGGGAACCAGTGACATTATTATAGTAATCAGTGCTAAAAATATGCACTGTTATTGTACTAATGACACTGGTAGGGAAGGGGTTAACATCAGGGGCGGTCAAGGGTTTAAATGTGTTCCCTGTTTGTATTTTCTAATTGTATATGGGACTGTGTGACTGGGGAAACACACAGATCTGTCTTCCTGCATAGCAGAAAGACAGGATCTGTGTGATCTCCCCTGTCAGAACGGAGATCTGCCTCATTTACACAGGCAAATCCCCGATCTGTCACTGCAGGGAACGATCATGGGTGGCAGGCAGACATCGAGTCCGCTGGACCCGCTGATTAGCTCCTGCCTCCTCCCACAAGAGTGGGTGCATGGGGCGAAGTACAGCTATGGCGATTCGCAGTATCGAGCCACCTTGCCGCAGTATAATGATGGCGACTGGTCGGGAAGTGGTTAAAGAAGAATTACAGCCAAAGCTCATTTGATTGTACTTTACCTATAGATCACAGGAGTGCAGTTCGTTCTGCACTCCTGTGACCCATTTTCAGCAGGCAGCGGGCTGAAACCTGCTGTTGACTGATGTCACAGAGCTAGTCCAGAATCGGGCAAGATTGCGACCATATGGTCGAGATCCGCTCACATGCCTGGACCGGCACCCGGCTCAGCCTCCCAGCGAGCTGCTCTCTGCTCAGGGAGCTGTGAGAACCGAGCAATCAGCAGTGTTAGATCACTTAGTTCTCTGTCGAGGGACTCGTCTCTCGTCGAGCGACCCTCCGACTCGGCCCACGGCCAGGTCCGTACACTCGCCTA
>BLSH010460227.1:776650-846571 GCA_018402905.1 Glandirana rugosa | reverse complement strand
CACAAAAATAAAAAGTGTGTCTACATTGCTGGTTTAAAAAAAAAAAAAATATTCTAAATACTACATCTGCGGCCAGCGGTGCATTTCTTGCACAAAAATAAAAAGTGCATCTACATTGCTGGTTTAAAAAAAATAAATATTCTAAATACTACATTTGCGGCCAGCGGTGCATTTCTTGCACAAAAATAAAAAGTGCGTCTACATTGCTGGTTTAAAAAAGAAAAAAAATAGTGCTACATAGTACATTTGCACCTTGCTGTGCATTTCTTGCACAAAATTAAAAAGTGCGTGGACATTGCTGGTTTAAAAAAAAAAATAGTGCTACATAGTACATTTGTACCTTGCTGTGCATGTCTTGCGCAAAATTTAAAAGTGCGTCGACATTGCTGGTTTAAAAAAAAAAAAGAATAATAAATAGTGCTACATAGTACATTTGCACCTTGCTGTGTGTTTCTTGCGCAAAATTAAAAAGTGCGTCTACATTGCCGGTTTAAAAAATAATATAAATTTGTGCTAAATGGTACATTTGCATCCAGAATGAGGAGAGCGTTAAATAAGGGACGTGGTCGTGGTCGTGGTCGTGGTGCTCCTGGTGCTGCTGGTGTTGGTGGTGTTGGTGAAGCTCCTGTTGCAAGGAGAGGACGTGGTCGATCTGTGCCAGCTACACGCACAAGTGCAACACCTTCCTCAGGTGCGAGTAGCCAACAGAACCTTCAATATTATATGGTAGGCCCGAATGCCACTCAACGAATGGTGAGACCAGAACAAGTACAGGCGATAGTAGATTGGGTGGCTGACAATACCTCCAGTTCCTTCACATTGTCTCCCACCCGGTCCCTTGCTGAAAGCTCAGAGTTGTCACCTGAACCCCATGGCCATCTGTCTTTCACCTCAGTCCCTTGTAAATCAGCCAAGCAGTCAGAGCCCCAAGTCATGCAGCAGTCTCTTATGCTTTTTGATGACTCTGCTGGTGTGCTTTCCGTGGGCCATCCACATAGCCCTGCCCCAGAAGTGGAAGACATTGAGTGCACCGATGCCCAACCACTTCTGTTTAAGGATGAAGACATGGAAACACCACCGCAGCACGTCTCTGATGGTGACGAAACACAGGTGCCAACTGCTGCGGCTTTCTACAGTGTGCAGACTGACAAGGAGGGCAGTGGTGGGTGGAAGATGATGAGGTCCTAGACCCCACATGGAATGAAGGTCATGCAAGTGACGTGTGCAGTTTGGAGGAAGAGGTGGTGGTCGCACAGAGGCACCAGCACAGCAAAAGAGGAAGCAGGTTGCAAAAGCAGAGCGACCGTCCCCTAGACAGTACGCCTGCTACCACCCACCGCACCCAGGGACCTAGCACACCAAAGGCAGCTCAAAGGAGTTCCCTGGAGTGGCAGTTCTTCATACAATGTGCTGACGACAAGACACGAGTGGTTTGCACGCTGTGCATTCAGAGCCTGAAGCAAGGCAGAAATGTTCTAAACCTGAGCACAACATGCATGACCAGGCATCTACATGCAAAGCACGAGCTGCAGTGGAATAAGCACCTCAAAATCCAAGAAAGGTCTCGGGCTCCTCCTGCTTCCTCTTTTGCTGCTGCCTCGGCCTCTTCCTCCACCTCTACAGTGCCAGTGTCACCTGCCACCCAGCAAACAGACGATGTGACAGCAACGCCACCATGTCCGCCACCGTCCCCAAGCATTTCCACACAGACCCATGGAAGCTTACAGCTGTCCATCTCCCAAACACTGGAGAGAAAGAGGAAGTACCCCCCTACCCACTCGTGATCCCTGGCCCTGAATACCAGAATTTCAAAATTCCTGGCCTTTGAAATGCTGTCATTCCGTCTGGTGGACACAGACAGTTTTAAAAATCTGATGGCGGTGGCTGTCCCACAGTACGTGGTTCCCAGCCACCACTACTTTTCCAGGCGTGCCATCCCTACCCTGCACAAACAAGTCGGGGACAAGATCAAGTGTGCACTGCGCAACGCCATCTGTGGCAAGGTCCACATAACCACTGATACGTGGACCAGTAGGCATGGGCAGGGACGCTATATCTCGCTAACTGCACACTGGGCAAATGTAGTGGCGGGTGGGCCTGAGGCGGAGAGCAGTTTGGCGCATGTCCTTCCGTCACCGAGGATTGCAGGGCATTTTTCTTTGCCTCCTGTTGCCTCCTCCTCCTACTCCGCTTCCTCCTCCTCTACCACCTCCTCATCAGGTTGGCGTAACACCTTCACCACCAACTTCAGCACATCCAGGGGGAAATGACAGCAGTCCGTTTTAAAACTGATAAATCCCACACTGCGCAGGAGCTGTGGGCGGGCATTGAACAACAGACCGCTAAGTGGTTGTTGCCACTGAGCCTCAAGCCCGGCCTGGTGGTGTGCGATAAGGGGCGAAATCTCGTAGCAGCTCTGGGCCTAGCCGGTTTGATGCACATCCCTTGCCTGGCGCATGTGCTGAATTTGGTGGTGCAGAAATTTCTAAAAACTACCCGGATATGTCAGAGCTGCTGCAGAAAGTGCGAGCCCTCTGTGCGCGCTTTAGGCGTTCTGGCCCTGCTGCTGCTCGCCTGTCTGCGCTGCAGCGGAACTTCGGCCTTCCTGCTCACCGCCTCCTATGCAACGTGCCCACAAGGTGGAACTCCACCTTACACATGCTGGAGAGACTGTGCGAGCAGCAGCAGGCAATAGTGGAGTTTCAGCTGCAGCACGCACTTCACCACCAATGAGTGGGCCTCCATGCGAGACCTGTGTACCATATTGCAGTGTTTCGAGTACTCCACCAACATGGCCAGTGCCAATGACACTGTTCTCAGTGTAACTATCCCACTTCTATGTCTCCTTGAAAAAACACTTTGGGTGCTGATGGAAGAGGATGTGCACAGGAGGAAGAGGAGGAGGAAGAGGAGTCATTTCCATGGTTATCAGGCCACTCATTCACAAGTGGCTTGGAGGGTGGCTTCCTGCAACAGCATAGGTCAGGTGAAAAATTTTCAAGCCAGGGCACAGTTCTGGAGGATGAGGAGGACGAGACTGATCAGGAGGAGGAGGAGGAACCATGTTCACAGCAGGGTGGCATCCAGCGCAGCTCGTGGGCATCACTGGAGTGTGGCTGGGGGGATACGGAGGACACAGATGATACACCTCCCACAGAGGACAGCTTGTCTTTGCCTCTGGGCAGCCTGGCACACGTGAGCAACTACATGCTGCAGTGCCTGCGCAACGGCAGCCGAGTTGCCCACATTGTAACTTGTGCTGATTACTGGGTGGCCACCCTGCTGGAGCACCGTTACAAGGACAATGTGCCGTCCTTAATTCCCTCACTGGAGCGTGATCGGAAGATGCGCGACTACAAGCGCACGCTGGTAGACGCGCTGCTGAGGGCATTCCTAAATGACACCGGGGGCTCAGTGGAAGTACAAGGCGACGTCAGAGGAGGAGGAAGAGGTCGCCAACGCAGCTGTGGCACCGCCAGCACCTCAAAAGGCAGGGTTAGCATGGCCGAAATGTGGAAAAGCTTTGTCAGCAGCACGCCACTACAAACAGCACCACCAGCTGACCAGCAACGTCTTAGCAGGAGGCAGCATTTCAGCAACATGGTAGAACAGTATATGTGCACACGCCTACACGTACTGACTGATGGGTCTGCCCCATTCAACTTCTGGGTCTCCAAATTGGGCACATGGCCTGAGCTTGCCCTGTATGCCTTGGAGGTGCTGGCCTGCCCTGCAGCCAGTGTATTGTCTGAACGTGTGTTTAGCACGGCCGGGGGACGTTATCACAGACAAGTGCAGCCGCCTGTCCACAGCCACTGTGGACAAGCTAACGTTTATTAAAATGAACCAGGCATGGATCCCACAAGACTTGTCTGTACCTTGTGCAGAGTAGACATTTATACCGTTCTCACACAGCCATTGGTATACTTAAGTGAACTTATTCTTTTTTTTTAATATGTCTCAATATTTTGGGGGCTACCCCAATTAGAAAAAAAAAAAACAAACAAACAAAAAACAGTGTTTGCTACCTCCTCCTCCTCCACCGCCACTTCCACCTACACCGCCACGGTCACCGCCTCCTCAACCTCCTACTCCACATCCACCTCCTCCTCCATTTTTTTTTTTTATGTCATTTTAACTTAAAAATTATTTTAAGTTATTTTTCTATCCACATTTGTTTGCAGGGCACATGTCCTACTCTTACCCCCATTGTGCTTCCTTTTGCGGCCCTCTAGCCCTTTCCAGGACTTTTTTAGAACCATTTTAGTGCCCAAAAGTTTGGGTCACCATTGACTTCAATAGGGTTCAGGGTCAAGTTCGGGTCAAGTTCGGGGGCGAACTCAAACTTTTTTGCGAAGTTCCGCCGAACCTGAACATCCAGGTGTCCGCTCAACTCTAGTAACAAGTCCTTACCTAGTATTCAATGGGACAAATGATTTCCCCCGTCCGAGGAGCGCGGACCTTCCCCCAACGTTGGCGAACCGCTGCAAATGAGCCCAAATACACCAGCCTCCTATTTTTGTCCTCCATCCCTCTATCTAGGGACATCCCTTCCCCGCACGGTGATTAACCATCTAAGTCCCACCAGCCGTGGACATAGTGGTTCCCCTGAGTATAGAAACAGCCAGTTTAAAGATGTATTATTATTTTTTATATAAGTTGTGTTTTCAAATTACCACCATATTTGGCCACAGTCACCACATGATATTTATTGCCACAGTCTATATTACTATAAGACTGTTTTTTGTCTTTATAGGGATCACATATTCCAACTTTGTTTTTGTTTCCCCTGAGGAAGCCTCACAAGGCAAAACGCATTGGTGGAAAAAGGACCCAGCACTACACATATCCGTGCTCCCACCCTATACCACCTACTGGTTTCCACCGGGTATTGAATTTATCACATGACGTACCAAGGGGGGAGGTTCTACATCTGCTCAGATGTGTATTTATAATGCTTTTTATGTGATCTTGTTCTGCTATGTGTAGCCTATTTGGGCAATTTTTTTAATATGTACTAATAAATGTGTTTTTACATGGACAATTGTGTCTAGACATATTTTTTCAGAGGTGGGGTTTGACCGGCAGCATTAAAGTCCCATTTCACTCTTTGGGGTTCACACAACCTTACTTTATTCCTTTCTAAAACCAAGCTCATAATTTTCCTCCAGCCAGTACCCCCCCCCCCCCGACTTCTCCATCAAGATGAATAATACAACCATCAGTCCCTCCCCTCGTGCTAAGGTGCTAGGTGTAATCCTAAACTCTGGCCTGTCCTTTCAGCCCCAAATCCAATTACTGTCCAAATCATGCAGACTTCAACTCTGAAACATCTCCAAAATACGTCCCTTCCTAACCGTTGACACCACTAAGCAACTTATCCACTCCCTTGTTATCTCTCACCTTGACTATTGTAACTCCCTCCTCATTGGCCTACCTCGCCACAAGCTTTCCCCTCTTCAGTCTATTATGAATGCCGCTGCCAGACTCATCCCCCTTACCAACCGTTCAGTGTCCGCCGCTCCTCTCTGCCAGTCCCTCCACTGGTTTCACATTGCCCAACATATAAAATTCAAAATACTAACCATAACCTACTAAGCCATTCACAACTCTGCCCCGAGCTACATGACCAATCTTATCCCCAAATATCACCCAAACCGTTCTCTCCGCTCCTCCCAAGACCTTCTGCTCTCTAGCTCCCTTGTCTCCTCCTCTCCAGGACTTCTACAGAGCCTCTCCCATCCTCTGGAACTCACTGCCCCAATCTGTCCGGTTATCTCCTACTCTGTCCACTTTTAGGCGATTCCTGAAAACCCATCTCTTCAGGGAGGCCTATCCTGCCTCCAGCTAACAACTGAAACTTCTACTTCTCCCATCAGTTCATCCCTCACAGTTACAACCTTCTGTTTCACCAGACCCCCCCATTAGTTTGAAGCCCTGTGGTTTTGAATTGTACTGTTGGTGTATTGTCTCCCTTTATATTGTAAAGAGCAGCACAAACTGTTGGCGCTATATAAATCCTGTATAATATAATAATAATATTCATTATGTTCACTAACAGACAAATTTGAAAGGAAATTCCAATACCTATAATTTCATAGTTGGTTATTATTAGTTAGTTATTTCGGATTTTCAAATTTCCAAATTTTCGAATTTCCGATTTTTTGGATTTTAGAATTACCGAATTTTGAATTTCTGAATTTACGAGAATTCAAATTTC
This sequence comes from Glandirana rugosa, assembly GCA_018402905.1. Taxonomy (NCBI): domain Eukaryota; kingdom Metazoa; phylum Chordata; class Amphibia; order Anura; family Ranidae; genus Glandirana; species Glandirana rugosa. The sequence continues at coordinate 840,351 of BLSH010460227.1, read as the reverse complement.
CGAATTTAGTATTTCTGTATTTTCGAATTCCTGAATTTTTTTAAACTTCCGAATTTCTGCATTTTCTAATTTCCGGATTTTCGAATTTCCCCGAAGTTAGGCCAAATAGCAAATTTCGATCATGAAGAATGACATGAAAAACTAATAAAATGTAAATGAACACATTTTTCAGCAGTGCACATGTCTAATAAGCCCCCTGTTAATGGATCTTTTCAATCAATCTTGTGATTGGCAGACAGACAGCTAATATTTTACCTATCCACAAAAATAGTAGCAAGAAGAAGGGTAGAAGCTGGCCATTACAGGCCAGTAAGTTTATCATCTGTTGTAGTCAAGATAATGGAATCACTTCTAAAAAGAAGGATCACTGATTAGTTAAAAAGGGGTGCTCAACCTTTTGAAGAGCGAGGGCCACTTAGGTGATTTGGTAACCGATCGCGGGCCACAATGAAATGCAATGGTTCCGAATTTTGAATTTTTTTAGTTTGAATAGCATAATGAAGATTTTGAACAACAGTTAGGATCATCATTTTCCTTGGGACCAATTCCTGTTGGATGTTTACCTACTGTTTAATAACTATCACAAAAAGAAAGAGTGGATGACACTAGTGTGAACACTAACTTTGTTTACTTTTTACAACGACTCTATGTTTATTTCAGCGGTTGCAGGAAGAAAATGGAAGGGATCAGTTCCTGTATATGCCACCCTAACCACCTCTCCTATCCAAGTGTAAAGCAGTGTGACAAGGAGGCCACTTGGGCCCCATGAAGCATGGGGTGGGATCACCATTGCGATCCTTGACGCTACACCGGTGGTTTGGGTGTGTGGTAAAAACACATCTCAACTATGGGGTTTTACCGCCCCACAAACAGCAAATTTAAACAAGCTCTTACTGTCCTGGGCCCCCTATAAGGCTGTTTTCACACTGATGCACTGCGGTTTATCTGCACTGTGGGTGCAATGCAATTTGCGCTTTGCCATAGACTGCTATTATATGTTGTGGGCATGGTGCAGTTTCTGAAAGCGCACCAAACCTGCATGATATAATAGAAGTCTATGGCTCAGTGCAGCTAACCCAGCAGAAAGCCGCAGGTGCACTGCACTGCACCCGTGGATCAATGTGAAAGCAGCCTAATAGTTGTTCACCCTTTTAGAGGTGCTAATATGCCCATTATAAACGCACAGTGTATGTGTTGCTTAATACATGTTTCCTTTTCCAGCTTCTGCTGGCATCACTCCCCAGGCTGCTAGAAATGTTCCAGTGCACTTGGTATCACTCCAACTGGGATAAGAGCCAGTGCTACAGAGGAAGCATCGGCTTAAATGGCTCCTTCTCCCTCCATGGCTCCCTGCCTCCTCTGCTGCCAGCAGTGGCTCAATGCACTCTGATGCTCTGGGATGGCGTGTTGGCAATCTGTTGATCATGATCTGGGCTTGCTGACCCACCATGCCAGAGCATGGGCCTGCCCTTCCCTTTTTTGAGGTCAAGGGCCACATTGGAGGACTCTGCAGGTCACGCGTTGAGCACCCCTGACTTAAAAGCACCCAAATTGGCTTTACTGAGAGCAGATCATGTCAGACTAATGTGACTGAATTGTTTGACTATATCACTAATGTTTTTGATCAGGGCGATGCTGTGGACATAACCTATCTTGATTTCTGCAAAGCAATTGATACAGTTTCACATAATGATCTAATAAATAGTTGTACAAGCTAGGACTTAACCCTTGGCTGGTTAAACGAATAAGCAGTTGACTAAAGGATAGATCTCAGAGTGTGGTTGTAAATGGATTTCATTGGTATCAGAGATCAGTCACTAGTGGTGTACAACAAGTCCTGTTCTATTTAATCTCTATGTAAGTGATATAACTGAAGGGTTGGTGGGTAAGGTATGTATTTTTGCTGATGACACAAAAGTATGCAAAAGGGTTGATATCCCTGAAGGTGTCTGTATCATGGAATATGAGTTGGCATTCCTGGAAAATTTGTCAAAGCAGTGGAAATTTCAGTTCAATGTTTCTAAATGTAAGATAATGCACCTGGTGAAAAAGAATCCCTTGATAAAGTATAATACTGGGGGTACAGTGCAGACCAGCACTACGGAGGAAAATGATTTGGGAGTACTTATTTTAGATGATTGCAAAATGAGCAAACAGTATGGCCAGGCAGTGGGAAAAGAAAAGAAAATTCTCGGATGTATCATTAAAGGCGTCACCAGCAGGAGAAAGGAGGTTCTAATTCCCCTATATAAATCTTTTGTTAGACCTCTGGAGACCTCACTTGCAAAAAGATATTGATAAGATAGAACGCGTCCAGAGATGAGTAACAAAAATAGTGAAAGGTCTGAGGGCCAAAACATATCAGGAGAGACTTCAAGAACTGAATATGTATAATCTGAAGGAAAGAAAGAAGGGAAAGAGGAGACATTATTAAAAAATGTAAATACATCAAGGGAGTTCAAGAGGGCAGTATTTTCACTATGAAGCCATGATCAACTAGTTAACGCTTGGAAAAGATTTCCAACAGAGGTAGTGGGCCAATCAATAGTAAGTGGATTCAAATATGCTTGGGACAAACATAAATCTATACTTAAACAAAAAAAAAAGTTAACAAAAAAATATATAAATAGAAAAAATGGAATAGACTCACTGGACCAACTGCTCTTTTTTTCTGCTGTCACTTTTCTATGTTTCAATGTTTATACAGTAATCTAAATGTGAGGCAGTGTGGATACAAGTCGTGTCACTGTGTCTGCGATCTGTGTACATTTCCGGAAGAGGAAGGAGGGAAATTTGTGCTGTGGCCAGGCTTAGGGGGGAGATGTTTGTACTAGTATTTTTGCTTGTGAAGGGAGATGTATGTTATTTAATACAAACGCCTCCACTCTACATTACTTACTGCTGACCCCTGCGCTCTTATTTACTTTTTGCTGAACCCTGCATTACACATTACTGATGTCTGCAGTCTGCGGTACACTCTACTGACCACTGCACTGTGCATTACTTACTCTTGTGTTACTTAATCCTTACCCTTGCACTCCATGTTACATACTACTGACCTCTGCGTTACTTACTACTGTACTGATTCCTGAATTCTGCATTCCCTACTACTGACCCTTGAATTCATCAAACCTTAATTACTTTTTAATGGGGCCTTACTAGGTTATCTCCTTAAAGTGGTTGTATGCCCTAAAAACAATTTTTTACCTACAGGTAAGCCTATAATAAAGCCCGGGATAGGCCCGGTTAGAAACCTTCCCGGAAAGAAGGGCTCCATGCACAGGAGAGACGTCTCGTGGCTCCGGCCACTCACACCGTCCAAGCCACAAACCTGGAAGGATCCCCCAAGGGAAGATATCCGCTCCCTCTGCGGGGACCGGGCAGCCCTGTCCGATCTCGTTCTGAGGTATTTCATAATGAGCTAGTGTGCGGTGCATACCTCTGAGAGCGCTATTCATCCTTGTGGCTACTTTTCCAAGAAATTGTCACCTGCGGAATGCAATTACGAAATTGGGGACAGAGAGTTGTTAGCGATCATTTTAGCTCTTAAGGAATAAGGGCATCTCCTGAAAGGTACCTGTGCCGGTCCTCATTTTGACTGACCATAAGAATCTCACATTCTTGTCTGAGACAAAACGCTTATCTCCCAGAAGGTTGCTATGGGCTCTTTTTCTGTCAAGCTTCAATTACATAGTTTCATTCTTACCCGGTACTAAGAATCTAAGGGCTGAAGCATTCTCGCAATGGTTTTTATTCTCTTCCAAGATGGAGTCGGTTCCTGTTCCAGTGATACCTCCTGACCGTATTTTGGCTACTTCTCATACCAGTCTCACTTCACCTTTGGGTGACAGAGTTCTTGGGGCTCAGATCCATTCTCCTCCTGATAAACCTTGTGACCGCTGCTTTGTCCCTGAGAGTCTCCACACTGCTTTGCTCCAGACTTACCATTCTCTGAAGGCTGCTGGCCACCCAGGGAAAAATCAACTCATGAGGGCTATTTCTCAACAATTCTTGTGGCCTAGTATTCGCGCTGATGTAGCCACCTTCGTAGCTGCTTGTTCCGTGTGTTCTCAGAGTAAGACACCATGACGCCTTCCAGTGGGCCTCCTACAACCCATACCCAATGGAGAGAGGCCTTGGATACACCTGTCTATGGGTTTTATTGTGGAGTTATCCTTATGGTGGTTGACTGGTTCTCGAAAATGTGAAGTTGCCCATATACAAGGAACTGGCATCCATTTTTGCTCGGGAAATCTTTCACTTACATGGACTACCCAAGGTTATCATCTCAGACAAGGGTAGCCAGTTTGTCTCCAGATTTTGGCGAGCCTTTTGTGCACAGTTGGGAATTTATCTTTCCTTCTCTCCTGTGTATCACCTGCAGTCCAATGGGGATGAGCCAACCAAGCCTTGGAGCAGTTTCTACATTGCTATGTTCCTAACCACCATAACAACTGGTCAGACCTCTTACCTTCGGTGGAGTTTGCTCACAATAGTGCCGTCAATACCGCTTCCTGATTGTCTCCGTTTATGGCGAATTATGGTTTCCAACCATCCTGACTCATTTGTTCCTCAAAGAATTCCTATGTTAGAGGAGCACCTCTGTGTTCTTCATTCCACTTGGGTACAGGTCCAAGAGTCCTTGCGCTGTGCCAATGATAGGTTCAGACTTCATGCTGACCCCTACCTGTGCCTTCCTACCAAGTTGGGGATAGGGTCTGGCTGTCAACTCACAACCTCCGACTCCGTTTTCCCTCACTGAAACTGGCACCATGGTTTATTGGGCCTTTTCGTATTCTCCATAAGACCAACCCAGTGGCTTATGCATTAGACCTTCCTGCTAATATGCAAATTTCAAATGCTTTCCATGTCTCCTTATTAAAACCTTTGGTATGCAACCGCTTCACCACTTCGGTACCACGTCCTCGACCAGTTCAGATCGAGAACCATGAGGAGTATGAGATACAATCAATCACTGACTCCTGTATGTTCCGCGGGTGCATACAGTAGCTGGTTCATTGGAAAGGGTACGGTCCGGAGGAATGCTCTTGGGTTTCATCCTCGGACGTACATTCTCCTGTCCTCATCTGTGCTTTCCATAGATGTTTTCCCCTCAAAACTGGTGGCCCTCTGAGGGGGAGGGGTTGTTGTGGACGAGGTACTGTCAGGGCTGGGCTCAGCCCTCCCTCAGCCCTCCCTACTCAGAGCTTAAATTGCTCAGCTGTCAGTTAATTGCCGGCACTCACCATTCCACAGTGACTCACCTGGTGATCATTTTCTGCTCGTCAGCCAGCTCCTTCTGGCTATTGAAACTGCCTGGTTCAGTTATCCTATGCCTTCACCTTGGTCAACATATCTAGAGACTCTCTGCTGTATTCCTGTTGAAGATGTACCTGGCTGACATCTCTTCTGGTTCCTGATTATGTCGCTGCCTCCAACCATGCTGATCTCTGGCTTCCCGATTTCCTGGCTTGTTCTGATTACCAGATTTGGCTACTGAACCCTAGCTTGTTTTGACTACATTTACTATTTGTACCATTTTTACCATTTTATTAAAAGGTGTGATTTTGTTGCATTTTCTGTCTCAGTCTGATTTGTGGTTCCTGACAGAGAGCCCAGAAGAGTGTGATATTCTGGAGCACAGGTAAACTCAGTAAAAGTAAAACCATGTTTTTCAAAAGTGTTCTTCAGTGTGGTTGGCTGAGGCCATAGGTTCCTCCATGAGTTTAATTTCAGTAATCTTTGCAAACCACTGTTTTAGGGATGGGGCCACTGTTTGTTTCCAACAAGTGGGTATGCACACCTTCGCGGTGTTGAGGAGATGTATCTAGAGAGCGTTTATAACACTTCAGTGACATGGGAGTCAGATGTAATAGAAACACTGCTGGGTCATCAGGCATTCTGAAACTGTATCTGCAAATTTGAAAATCCAATGTTTGACCTGAGACCAGAAACTCTGTAGTGTTGGGAAAGACCAAAAGATGTGGAATATTGTGCCCTCTTCCTCCTGACATCTCCAAGATATCAGAAAGTTCTGCGGGAACAGGTTATGCAGGATCTTAGAGACCCTGTAATATCTAGAGAAGGCTTTCTGTCCCGTCTCTTGAACACTGCATGAGATAGATGCCTTGTATGTCATCTGTATAATTCTTTCCCATTGCTGTTCACTAAAGTTTGTAACTCATTTTCCCATTGGGCTAGATATTTTGGGGATGGTAAGTTAAGGGGATGGGACAAGATATGTTATGATTGGGAAAGGCCATGTGGAGTTACCTCTTCATCCAGGCCTAATTTTTTAAACTCAGAAGGGGTGGGGAGCCATGTGACTTTTCCCTGATTATGCGGAAGAAAATGTCTCAATTGCATCATTTTCTACATAGGAAGAGGTGGATTAAACATGCCATGGAGGTCTTAGAGGGAGTGCCCGTAACCATTTTGAAAAAAGTGTAATACTCAGAATCTATAATCCCAAAGAGTGGAGAGAAATGACCCATCATGAATTCCCAGCGTAAAGTTACTGTGTGTGATAACCGGTGTGAATCCCGAGAGGGTTGGGTCAGATAGCGTCAAGTGCTTAAGAGATTTAGCAACTGTCAGTGTCACCCCAGTAGTCAGGTGGTTATTAAGTTGATGTGAAACTTCTGACTGTGGTCGGATCAAGCCTCCTTCTATGCAACCTGAAAAGAATTGTTCGAATTACAACCACCATTTGTCTGAGGCCAGAGCACACCAGTTCATAATCCTTGCCATGTATTTGGCCCTGTGATATTTAAAAATGTCCAGTATGCCAATACTGCCTAGGGGGTTGGGTCTCTTCAGTAGTTGCTGATGAATTCTATGAGCCTTGCCTGCCCATAGGAATTTCCCAAACTCGCTCCTAAATTGTTTTAAGAAGGAACCAGGGCTATATATTTATTTAGATCAGTTAAGAACAGATAAAGCAGTCGGGGTAGAGTGGTCACCTTGAGCTCACTACTTTTACAGAATTAGGACCGTAGCTTGACTGACCATGTGTTACTTACGTTTCCTCCTAATCTGGGTCAGGAAAGCTGGGAAGTTTGCATGAAAGATATCACTTACTTTGGGAATAAGAGTAATCCCTAAGTATTTAAAGTATTCAGATTCCACTTGAATGGAAATTGTTCCTGTAGGGCACCATAGCACGAGGTAAAATAATGTTCATTATCTCCGATCTTTGTAGATTAATTTTGAAGTTGGAAAGCTCACTGTATAGATGTAGTTCTGCAGGCAGGTTAGGTAGGGTGATCAAAGGCTGAGCAATGAACAATAGTAAGTTGTCTGCATATGCTGCTACCTTATGTTCTCCAAGTTTCGTAGAGATCCCTTAATATTGGGGTTATGTCTTATTCGGCTTAGTAAAGGCTCTAGTATTAGCACAATGAGGAAAAGAGTTAGAGGCTAGCCATGCCCTGTGCCATTATGATGCTCAGAAGAAGCACAGAGCAAGCCTTTTATTCTAATTGTAGCCATCAGACATGAGTAGATGTTTTTTTCCCCAGGCCCAGGAATTTGAGAACCGTTATCAGGTATGACCAATCAACTTGGTCAAATGCCTTTTCAGCATAGGCATACAGAGCAAGATGCTAGGAATGTTTGAAACACATGCCCAATGTATTGCATTTATGGCCCTGGTAGTGTTATCTTTTGCTTCCCTTTGCAGTACAAAGTCAACTTGGTCAAGGTAAATACGTCTTTCAATCAAGGGCATTAACCTGGTTGCTAGGAATTTAGTGAAAAGTTTAAAGTCTATGTTCAACAGTGAGTTTGGACAGCAATTCATATCCTTTCCTTCTTTGGGAATTACAGTGATGGTTGCCCATAAGGTGTCTGTTGGGAGAGAGGCCACATCTAGGATAGAATTGAAACCTTGTGTGAATGATTGGACTAAGAGTTGAGCAAGCAATTTGTATTGTAAGAGAGAAAACCCACCGAGGCCAGGGACCTCTTTGGACTTAGTTTCTTGAGTGCATGATACTATTCAGATGGGTTGCCTTAGGTGGGGACTGTCTACAGATATCCTCAGCAGGCTCAACCCTGAAATTAAATTATTTTGTGTTTGTTTATTCAAAGAGTTTTCAAAATAAACACACATTTAACATACATATCATGGTTAAACAAAAGGATCCGGGTTGCCAGTGTAACATGTCCTTTATACAACATAAGTCTAGAACTTCATAGGAGGATATGTCAATGATAAGCCCCGACATTCAGCATTGTCATCCAGAATCCCAACAAATAACATAGTACATATAACTTTGACCAAAATATTTAAGCGTTCTATTTTGATTCTTGAGACAGACAAACAATGGTGAGTATTAATGTATAAGAAAAAAAAACTGAAAAAGAGAGGAAGAAGAGAAAGGAGACAAACGGGGGGGGGGATAGAAGAGGGGGAGAAGGGGTGGGAAGGGGGAGGGGGAGAACCATGGACGACATACCTGACCGTAGATAAAACTTACATTAATTATTTAAAATGCGACCAAACTGTCCACATAAGTTTATTCCATTCCATCTTTTCCATATCCCATGCGATCATGCGTTCCATAAGCTCAATCCTGTCCACTTCGCAGGTCCATTCAGGTAATGATGGAGCCTTAGCCTGGCGCCAGCGTCTAGCTATCACAGACCGAGCCGCTGTGATAAAGTGTCTGACTATGTTTTTTTTTATCTGCCTGTAAGAGCCCGGCACCATGGACAGCACTGTAACCCTTGGTTCATTGGGTATTTTGTCTCCTTCCAGACACTCAAATAGTTGTAGAATGGCATCCCAAAATGGGATAATTTTCGGACATGTGCCCCAAATATGTGTCATGGTACCGGGTTTCCCGCAAACATCGCCAACACACATCTGGAAGAGATGGATCTATTTTATGGAGCAGTGTAGGGCAGCGGTACCATCTAGATAAAATTCGATAATTGCGGTCTTGTGCCCAAGACGATGGAGATAACTTATGAGTCAAAGCCAATATCTTGTCCCACTCAATATCCTCTGCTGAGCAGTGTAACTCCTGTTCCCATCTTGCAAGAAATGGAGGTGGATTTGGAAACCACCTTTCCTGCAATAATAATTGTATATTTGTGAAAGTGTGTGGTCTGGTCTAGAAGATTGGGATAGCAGTAATTCAAAAGCAGTGCAAGGACGTGTCAGGGGGATTGTAGAGGGAAGGTTGTCTATGTAATGCTTCAGTTGTTCGTATTCCAACCACACCCGTGAAGAGCTATGGCAGGAAGAAAGTATTTGGGCTAGGGGGACCAAGGACTGTCCAGTTAGGGTGTGGCATAAAAGAGGGCCCTCCGTGCGATGCCAACGTAGAAATTCAGTGCTAGTCACTGTAGGGGGGAAAGATGCTAAGCCAAATAGTGGAGTCAAAGGGCTCGGCTTGGAGGAGAGTAAGCTCCTACGGGTGTAACTGTCCCAAACCTGCAGGGAAGTACCCACTGTTAGGGGTAGTAAGTCTTTTGGGGGCCTATGATTCGGCGCCAACCAGAGTAAGTGAGTTCCAGGGAGATCAAGTCACTATCAAGTTTAGTCCAAAGCTTTGTGGACTGATCATGATACCAGTCTACTACTCTGAGCAAAGTGGATGCGTGTGCATATAGGGATATATGTGGGAGAGCCACCCCTCCCCTGCTCTTAGGCAGGGAGAGGATAGCGTATTGAATTCTGGGCCTTTTACGACACCATATAAAAGTATTTAGGGCTTTGTTAAGAGAGAAAAAAAAGCTGGTGACGGGAGGATGGGTATGGCCTGAAACGTGTACAGCAAAATATCCATTTTGATGGCGCTAATACGTCCAAACCATGAGATGTGTGGTTTATCATACGATTTAAGGCAATTATGTACCAGCTGAAGGAGTGGCGCAAAGTTAAGTTCCGTCATGGTAGGTAATATAGTGGGAATTTTGATGCCCAGGTAACTGATTGCCGTCCGTTGCCATTTGAATGTAAAGTTCCGCTGAAGGTGTGTCACCGTGGAGAGGGGCAATGAAATATTCAGGGCTTCAGTCTTACCGTAGTTCACCTTAAAATTGCTCACCTCCCCAAATTCTGCAAATGTACCAATCAAGGATGGGATAGATATTAGAGGGTTAGTAATGTATATTAATAGGTCGTCTGCGTACAGTGAGATTTTATACTGGTGTTGGCCTACAGAGATACCCTGGATGTCTGGATGTTGGCGTATGGCAACTGCTAAATAAATTATTTTGATTTGCTTATCTGGAGAGGTCAAGACTGTAGGGTGAGAGATAGAATTAAAAAAGTCCCGTAACATGTGAAGTTCAGCTAACACCGAGGCAGCTAGGGATCTCTTGTGTATGTTTTCTAGTTGTCAGATCTTAATTAAGAGTATATCTATCTGTTTAGGGCATTCCTTCTTAAGTCAGGAACCCTGAGAAATAAATATCCCTCTGATTCCCACATAATCATTGGGGGAGCTGTACTGTCATTGTGGGTCCCGAAGAAGGCATGGAACTCTGACTCCACCAGGGCTCTTGTTTCAGGGGCTTGTAGTAAGGATTAATTCAGTCTCCATTGTCACACTTTGGGGGAGTCTGGGCCAAGCCATACACCTCGACTAATTGGTGAATGATCTGAAAGGGTAAGCGTGGTGATCAATACCGGATGTACTGGATTTCTGAGTAGAAATTGATCTATTCTAGTATAGGAGCCATCAGCGCTGCCCCCCCATCAATGCATCCGGCCCCTTGATCTACAAGCAGGGCTTCAGATGCATGGCTTCCAATGGCGGTAGTGTGTTTTTTTGAAGCATGTGATTAGAGCAAGAGGCTCTCATAGGCTTCAAAAAAGGGTGGGCTCAACTCCATAAACCCACACTTCAGAGATGAGGCAGCTGTAAAGGCAAACTTTAAACATTACAGTGCCTTGTTTTACAGACATCAGTCAAAGATTTGACACAGTGGCTGGAAAATATGTAAGCAGTTCTATTAGGGCTCAGGGCAACAATGTAAGAAGGCAGGATAAGTCAATTTGTTTCAAGAAATAACAGAGTATGATATAAAAAAAATAGCAGCCATAAATATTGTAGAGACTTGCTGCACATTGAGCAAGCATTTTTCTCCTTTGCCACTATATTAGAGAAGAGGCATATATAGTATTCTGAAAAAAATTCCGTTTATTATGTCACATTCAAGAGCCAGAAATAGTTCACAAACACACTACATACCATGTAAGTGATTTTACAAGGCCACAAAGGAAAACAGAGAGATTTGCAGGTGTGATATGTAACTAAATTAGAGTGAAATTTTCCACTTACAAGCAATAAAAACAGAACTGATTTATTGGGCAGTATGTACTCTTTTTTTTTAGCTAAAATGCTAAGTCAGAGTGACAGATTTCATCTACATTAAACAAATTACCGTTTTGTTTTTTTTTTTGTTTTTTTACTGAAGACCTAAAGATAATATTTTACATATTTGCTGCACATTTTAGGAAGCCTTTTTGATAGTCTGTTATTTCAGAGGGAGAAAGCAAGCAGATTTAAAAAAAAAAAACAAAAAAAAAAACATTTTGTCTATTTCCTAGATTTCCATGATTGTGCAGCAATAGAAATGAATTGGTAAAGAACTAAGATTTCAGTGCTTTCGTCTCCGCGGACCCCCTATGGAGAAGCCCAAGACTCCCTCATTTCAGATCCATCCCTGACCCAGTCTTGTGGGCCAGAAATGGAATTACCACCTTAGGGGATATTGTCCAAAACGGTAATTTGCATAGCTTAAACTTAACAAATAGTTAACTAACCATATGTTCTTCAGATTTTTGCAACTGCGATATGCTTACCAGACCCAATTTCCACATCCTATAGTATTAGAGACCACTACAGCAGAGTCGTTGTTGGGTTCTCCAGAAGAGACTAGGTCGCTCTCTGCTATGTAGTCCCTGCAGGTGGGACTCGACACTTCTAGAGTCTCCAGGTTGTACATGGCCTTGCAACAGGACATCCCGGCGCTGGCGGATGATGATTGGAAGGAAGGTATTCAGCAATTTATACCTCTAATGATCTCGGCAAGAGATAGGTTTACTCAATTGAAATTTCTACACAGAACCCACTACTCACCGGACTGGTTAGCCAGAATATACCCAGACCTTAGCTCAGATTGCCATAGATGTAGCGCAGAGGGGGCAACATTTTTCCACGTGATATGGCCCTGCCCTAATATTCAGCCATATTGGAGAGAAGTAGTGGAGGTCATTAACACTACTGTGCGGTTGCGGGTCCCCTGCGACCCAATCCTTCTCCTGTTGGGAATCTGCGACACATTAGAAGCCCCTCAGGTCAAAAAGTTATTCGTATTCTACACAGCTTTTTATGCTCGTAAGGCTGTTCTTCTACAACAGTAAAACAGTGGCAGGCCTTGGTAGATTCCGCGCTACCCCTCTACAAATGAACTTATCTTGGTAGAAACTGCCCTAACAAATTTGATAAAATATGGGCAGCATGGGTCCGCAGACGCAAATTGGTTTTGGATTAGATTAGCGAAGGCTGTATGAATAGGAAAGTCAAGCCCCGAACTGATGTGACCCCCCCTTTTTTTTTTTCTTTCTTTCTTTTCTCGTTACCTGATTTATTTGCCCCTTATTTCACTCCTCCTCTTCCCCCCCCCCTTTTTCCCCCCGTTCCTCCCCTTTTCCCCTCCCCCTTTTCCAGCTACATTGTTTATACCCCCCTTTTTTTGTTGTTGTTGTCCTCCGCTTTTTATTCCCCCCCATGTGATCATGGGTATCTTATCCTATGCCTGAATAGTAGCATTAACGATAATAGCATGTTAATGAGCATACCTGGATGTAATGTAATGTATTCTAATGGAAATCAGCTTACAATGTACTTTATGATTACTTTAAGTGTATAAGAGAACGATGTACCAGTGCCACCATTTTTTTTTTTTTGTTTGGAAACTTGAATAAAGTTTATGTTAAAAAAAAAAGATTTCAGTGCTTATGCTGTCAAATTTAAATATGAATTGCTCCACAATGCCTATAGCTATAGTTAGGAAAAAGGGCTTGTGTTACCACTTCAGCTCCATTAGCTTTTACTCCCATCATAAACAGGCCATTTTTTGCTACTTGGCACTCAGCTAGTTTAACTGGCAATTGAGCGATTATACAACACTGTACCCAAATATAATTTTTCACACAAATTAATCTTTCTTTTGGTGGTATTTTATCACTACTGGGTTTTTTATTTTTTATTATATCAGCGAAAAAATACCAAAAATTTTAATGTTTTACTTTCTACTATAAAACATATTCAATAAAAAAATTAAAAAATTAAATTTCTTCATAAATTTAGGCTAAAATGTATTCTGTTATGGTAAAAAAAAAAAAACCAATATGTGTATATTAATTGGTTTGCTTGAAAGTTATAGCATCTACAAAGTATGGTATATATACTGGGATTTTCATTTTTTTATACTAGTAATGGGGATGATTGGTGACATATACCTGTAGTGGGACTGTGATAGTGTGGCAGGCAATCTGACACTTACTGACACTTTGTGGGAACTAACTAACTGCCACTGACATCTCCAGTGACACTAATACAGCGATCGGTGCTAATAATATACACGGTCACTGTACTAATGACTGGGAAGTGATTAACATCTAGGGGCAATCAGGGGGTTAATTGTGTGCCTAACACTGTGTAATGTGTGTAATATGTGCTGTTTTTTACTACTGATTGATTGTTTGAAACAGAGCCCTGTGTTGATTGTAAACACAGGGCTCTGGGCTGTGATTCGACACAGCCGATCCGCAGGGCCTAGCCATGAATCATTGACCAAGATATACTGAAAAACTCCTGCTGTGTCAAATCACAGGGTAGTAGGCAGGCAGGGGCTTGCCCCCGAAATCCAGAAACAGGCAGCGGCATATGGGTATGTCCCTGTGCCTATAGGAGCCGTCCTATCACAGTATATGTACTGCAGCGGGTTGGCAAGCGGTTAAAGTACCATAAGTGCTTGTTATATATAAAATATTTAAATATTGTATTATGCATAGTCTGGGTACAGGTTCACTGTTATTATTGACATATTCATGCCAATCTGACGTCCAAAAAATAACCCAACTTATATTCCGCCAAAACTTTGTTTTTAAAAGCTATTTATTTCTGTTTTTCAAACATACACACACACACACATATTCATTCCGTCCACCTTCCCTTATGCTGGTATAAACCAATTCATGCCTAGGTGGCTGGTTCTTGAACGGGTACATAAAACAAACTCATTTATCATAGTTCAGAAGTATACTGCAGTGGTGTAAGGTGCAGGAAAATGCAGTGTATTCCCCATAAACCCATGTAAACTGCTCCATTACTGATTGACCATCCAGCAATTTTTACATTTGGGATTTTTATGTTAACCCATGCAAAATAATGTTTTGGTATCTAGAAAAAATAATAGAATAGTTTGATGTGCACTTGATTTTGCAACTATAGCACATTCATTTATTAGTGCCAAAATATTCAACATATCGACAATTTTACAGAGATAAATGTTGTGCTGGTTAACTCAATGATCCTCCTTTTCCATCCGTGCATTATTAAGAACATCTTCCTTGTATGTGTAGTATTTGATTTTGCTGCTAGGTGTCTCACAAGCTTAGTGCCATTTGTTAAATTTCACAAACTGTTAGATTTTTGTATGTTATCACAATGCAGTACATGGAAAATAAGGATCTGCATACAGTGCAGTTAGTGGAGCTATCTATTGAAGACTGAAATAATAGCTTGCATTATATGTAGTTGTCATTTACTTTTTTATCTTACCTACATGTTTTTTTACACTGTAAACTTTTTTTTGAAGTCATAGCAATTAAAATGTTTTTTGCACAAGACACACCCTTTATAAAAATTCTAATCATTTCAAATGGGCAAAAACAGACAAACCACAGCAAGGATCACGCAAAAGCTAAGTTTATAGCACGCAACATAACATTAGCTAAAAACAAAATAACACATCACTGTCAGAGTGAGTTATAATGTGATCTACTTGCATTTTCCAGGTCAGCGACTTAGAATGTATTGAAACCAATGGATCAGTATGACAGACAGAAGCAAATTTAAGAGGAGATCAGCAGTGGTAACATACATATATGTACAGTATAATCACAGTAAGTTAATATCCATTGCAAGTGTTGTGAAAATACCAAAAACAGTAAATAAGTCTGCCAAAATATATCAAGTGACAAAGTGAATAAAATTATTTCTCTGTGTTCACATTAAATTGTTCGTCAATTGTTTCGTTGATAAGACCCAACAAAATGTGATCAGTGAGCTCACCACCTCAGCACATATAGCCTCTTACCAAACTGGCAGACCCCAAATTATAGGAGGTCTAGCAGAACGTAAAGCTGTGTGAGTCTTGAGCCATGGATCATCCGATATGGGAACACAGGACGGCACCTTTCATAGGAACTCCACTGTGATATCCCTCTCCTGCTCCCTGGAACAGCTTGGCAAGAAACGATAAGCCTCTAATGGTGTAGTATCATAAATTATTTAGTAATCATTAGCCAAAAAATGACTTACAAAGTATCTTCTTGGAAGCACATGTAAGCAGTTTTTTTTGGCTAATGATTAATAAATAATTTACGGTACTACACCACTAGAGACATATCCTTTCTTGCTCCATGCATATTTTTGTACACATGTTTAGGCACATTTAGGAGTGTTTTATCTTTTTTCCTGCCAGAGAGCGCCAATCAAAAATGCAAACCAGAAGGTTTTTTTTTCCTGCCTCTAAACGCTGAGCTTAAAATAAGCCTCTAAATGTCCTAATATGCATGGACACAACAAAACACAAAATTCCTGTAGAAGCAGCATTTTTTAGGCTTGCGTGCATGCCAAATATATTTATGTATTCCTACTGTATGTATACTTCTCTTTGTTCCCAGTTTCATCTCATCCTGTTCATTTCAATGAAGTCTCAGAAATTGTCTACTCAGTCTGGCTTATTGGAGGATAGGAAAGGTTTAGCTACGTGCCAAGCTGAACACAGGATAATGTGTAGCGAACACAGAACACTAACAGTGCATGTTTCTTTAAAAAAAATAGTAATAATAATTATATGTATTTTAAAGTACAGCTGGTATAAGTACCTGCATTTCTACATTCTCCTGCATTTTCTTATTCAACACTAGGGATGAGCCCAACTGCCCTGGGTTCAGTTTGCGTAGGGTTTGTTGAATTTCAAAGAAGTTCAGATGTCAATCCCCATTAAAATCAAAGGGGACAGAATCTGTCAAATATAAATTCACTCATTGTAAATCCATGACGTTAGTGGTTGGTAAGGGCGTGGCACCCACTGCATCCCTAGCAAACATTGACAGCAGAAACCTGTCATGTTCATCCAGAACAACTGCCTAAACATTCAACATAG
Organism: Glandirana rugosa; assembly: GCA_018402905.1. Classification (NCBI taxonomy): domain Eukaryota; kingdom Metazoa; phylum Chordata; class Amphibia; order Anura; family Ranidae; genus Glandirana; species Glandirana rugosa. Next base: position 823,932 of record BLSH010460227.1, on the reverse strand, counting down.
TCAGAGTTCGGTAACCAGAGAGGGTAGTCGGAGCAAGCCAGTGAAACAGGAATCCAGATATCAGTGTAGTAAAGGCATCAAGCAGGATCAGGAACCAGAAGGGAAGTCAGCTAGGCAAAGTCTTTAATCCAAAAATCAGCATAGCCAGCAGCAGCAAACAGGAACCAGAAGGGAAGTCAGCCAGTCAAAGTCTTTAACAGTAAAACACAGCAGACAGTATTCGGATATGTTGACCAGGCGAAGGCTCAGGAGATATGATCCAGGCAGTTTAAATAGCCAGCAGAGCTAGCGGGTGAGCAGAAAATGAAGACCAAGTGAGTCACTGTGGAATGAAGAGTACTGGCAATTAACGGACAGCTGAGCAACTTAAGCTCTGAGGAGGGAGGGCTGAGCCCAGCCCTAAAAGTACCCGCTCCTCAATGACCCCTCCCCCTCGGAGGACCACCAGGTTTAAGGGGAAAACAGGACAGGGGCATGTATGACCGAGGATGAGACCCAAGAGTGCTCCTCTGGACCATACCCTTTCCAATGAACCATGTGCTGTATGCGCCCACGGAACCTAACGAGAATCAATGATAGATTGTATTTCATACTCCTCATGGTTCTCAACCTCAACTAGGTGAGGACGTGGTATCAAGGTGGTGAAGCGGTTGCATACCAAAGGTTTTAATAAAGAGAGATGAAATACATTTGAAATACGCATATTAGAAGGAAAGTCTAAAGCGTAAGCCACTGGGTTGATCATACGGAGAATACGGAAAGGCCCAATAAACCATGGTGCCAGTTTTAGCGAGGGAACACAGAGTCTGGGGTTGCGAGATGACAGCCAGGACCTCTCCCCAACTTGGTAGGAAGGCGCAGGTAGGCGTCTGCGGTCAGTATGGAGTCTGTATCTATCATTGGCACATCACAAGGACTCTTGGACCTGTACCCAAGTAGAACGAAGACCACAGAGATGCTCCTCCAATGCAGGAATGCTCTCTGAGGAACAAATGAGTCAGGCAACATGGATAGTTGGAAACCATAATTTGCCATAAATCGGGAAGCGGTATTAATGGCACTGTTGTGAGAAAACTCTGCCCAAGCTAAGAGGTCTGACCAGTTGTTATGGTGGTCAGAAATGTAGCAACATAAAAACTGCTCCAAGGACTGGTTGGCTCGTTCTGTGGCCCCCATTGGACTGCTGGTGATATGCAGAAGAGAAGTAAAGCTGAATTTCCAACTGTGCCCAAAAGGCTCGCCAAAACCTGCACACAAACTGGCTACCCCTGTCCAAGATGATAACCTTGGGTAGCCCATGTAAGCGAAAGATCTCCAGACCAAAAATGGATGCCAGTTCTTTGGATGTGGACAACTTCTTAAATGGAATACAATGTGACATTTTCGAGAACCAGTCAACCACCATGAGGATAACTGTGTTACCCTGAGAGTTGGGTAACTCCACAATAAAATCCATAGACAGGTGGGTTCAAGGCCTCTCTCCATTGGCTTTGTGTTGTAGAAGGCCCATCGGAAGGTGTCGTGGTGTCTCACTCTGAGCACACACGGAACAAGCAGCTACAAAGGCGGCTTCATCAGTGCAGAGACTAGGCCACCAGAATTGTTGGGAAATAGCCCAAATGAGTTTCTTCCCTGGGTGGCAAGCAGTCTTGGGAGAATGGTAAGTCTGGAGCACAGCAGTGCGGAGACACTCAGGAACAAAGCAGTGGTCACAAGGTTTCTCGGGAGGAGAATGGATCTGAGCGACAAGAATTCTGTCACCCAAAGGTGAAGTGAGACTGGTACGAACAGTAGCCAGAATACAATAGGGAGGTATCACTGGAACAGGAACTGACTCCATTTTGGAAGCAGAGGAAAACTGTCGCGACAATGCATCAGCATTTACATTCTTCTGGGAGAGAGGCGTTTAGCCTCCAACAAGAATGTGAGATTCTTAAGGTCAGTCAGAATGAGAATCGCCACAATGGTACCTTCGAGGAGATGCCTCCATTCATTAAGGGGTAAAATGATCACTAATAGGGATGGGCCCGCCGTTTGAGCCGAACATAAGTTCGATTCGAACATCGTGTGTTCGCCCGTTCATAGAATTTAGAACATTATGGCACATTTGCAGCAACTTCACCGCCGCGGAGCACCCCGTAATGCATTGTGCGCAGACGGCGCGCTCTGCTCCTCCTCCATGGGAGAGCTCCCGCCGTCTGTCCGCTGTTTGTTATGACAGTTTATTTATTTGGCAGGGCGGGGCCACGCGGCGATGTAAGCGAGCGACTCCACCCCTTCTGACGTCATGTGACGTCAGAGGGGGCGGGCCATGCGCGTATGTCACTGAGTGGCCCCGCCCTGCCATATAAATAAAGTGTCACAACAAACAGAGCTCAGTCAGTGGGAGCCCTCTCATGGAGAAGCTGTTCGGGTTTATTTGTTTGTTTTTTCAGGTCCGTCGTTCGCTGTGATTGATGATAGATTACAACGGGGGACACTTATTTTTATTTTTTTATTTTTTAATAAAGGACATGTCCCTAATTGTCTCCTGTGTTTTTTTCTTTTTTGACACTTTTGGTGAATTAGTGGAGGTACGATGTACCAGATACTAATTCACATGGGGGGGTGGGATCTGGGGGCCCCCTTATTAAAGGGGGGCTTCCAGATTCCAATAAGCCCCCCACCCGCAGACCCCCACAACCACAGCCCAGGGTTGTGGAGAAGAGGCTCTTGTCCCCATCAACATGGGGACAAGGTGCTTTGGGGTGGGGGGCGCAGAGCCCCCCCTGCCCCAAAGCACCCACACTCCCCATGTTGAGGGCATGTAGCCTGGTATGTTTCAGGGGGAGGGCACTTGCTCATCCCCAATCTATCCTGGCCGGCTAGGTTGCATGCTCGGATAAGGGTCTGGTTTGGATTTTAGGGGGGACCCCACATCAATTTTTTTTTAAATTTTTGACTGGGGGGGACCCCACTCAAATTTTTTCAGTGATTTTTTTGTATATTGCCGGTAGCCGGCAATACATCACAGCCGCAAATTTAAATGACAATCCTTCCCAAATGTCATTTTGCTGTGGTTATGTTCTTAACATCACAGAGGTGCGCACTTTTACAGGCAGACCAAGGGACCCCCCCCAGGCATGATATGTAAAGGAATATTTCATTTTTATTGTTTCACTTTAAGCATTATTAAAAGCACTGCTCCTGATAAAATGATTGATTTAAAAACTTTTTTTTGCTTTGATACATGTCCCCTAGGGCAGGACCCGGGTCCCCATACACTTTTTAGGGCAATAACTTGCATAGAAACCTTTAAAATTAGCACTTTTGATTTTTCATGTTCGGGTCCCATAGACTTTAACGGTGTTCGAATGTTCGCACAAATTTTTTGCCTGTTCGCATGTTCTGGTGCAAACCGAACCGGGGGGTGTTCGGCCCATCCCTAATCACTAACAACTCTCTGTCCCCAATCTCGTAATTGCATTCTGCAGGAGACAATTTCTTGGAAAAGTAGCCACAAGGATGCATAGAGCTCTCAGAGGTAGGACGTTGAGACAGAAGGGCACCAACTCCAGTCTCAGATGGATCCACCTCAAGGATGAAAAGTAATGTAGGATCAGGATGTACCAACACAGGAGCAGAAACAAAGGCAGCCTTGAGACTCTCAAAGGCACTAATGGAATCCAGAGACCAATTCTATGGGTTACCGTCCTTCCTGGTCATATCAGTCAGGGGTTTGACCAGAGACAAGAAGTTACAAATAAACTTCCGATAATAATTGGCAAAGAAAACTTTGCAGTGGACATAAACTCACGTGTCGTGGCCACTGTAGAACTGCTGAAAGTTTCTCTGGGTCCATCGAAAAACCAGCAGTGGAAATGACATAACTCAGGAATTTAACCTGTTCGTGATGGAACTCGCACTTCTTCAATTTACAATAAGGGTTATTATCTCTCAACCTCTGAAGCACACAGCAGACATCTGTGTGGTGGCTTTCTAGGGAATTGTAAATATGAGGATATCGTTGAGATAAACCACCACACATAGCTGCAACAAATCTCAGAGGACATCGTTGATAAATTCCAGAAAGACTTCTGGTATTAAATGCAGTTTTCCATTCATCGCTCTCCTTGATTCTCACGAGATTGTATGCCCCTCTCAAATCAAACTTAGTGGAAAACATTGCTCCCTTGAGGCGGTCAAATAACTCCGTAATCAACGGAATCAGATAAGCATTCTTACTCGTGAAGCAATTGAGTCCCCTATAATCAATACAAGGTGTCAGTTCACCACTCTTCTTTTTCACAAAGAAGAAACCAGCACCAGCAGGAGGCGAGGATTTGCGGATAAATCTTTCAGAAAGTGCGTTGGCAATATACTCCTCCATGGCTTTGTCCTCCGAGACAGACAAATTGCTAAATTTGCGGTACTCCACCAGCAGGGAGGAGAGTGAAGAGGTGCACAAGACTGTAGCCACTTTCTGAAAGCATGTCTAACTGCATTGTGGCAACCAGGAAAGAACCTCAGCACAAGGCAATCAAAAGAGGGGTTGTGCCTCTGTAACCAAGGATAACCAATAACCATTGGGAAATGAGGTGAGGAAATGACTTGGAATTGGATTATCTCATGGTGAAGAGCCCCTATGGCCATGGTCAATGGAGCAGTCTCATGAGTCACATCGGTAGGCTGTAGAGGTCTCCCATCAATAGCCTCAATGGTAAGTGGAGTGGCACAAAGCTGCAGCGGAATCAAGTGCTTAGATACAAAGGCAACATCTATGAACAGGCTTGCAGCACCAGAGTCAATTAGAGCCTGTATCTCGATGGACGACTCAGACCAAGAAAGGGTAACGGGAACCTTATCCTTCAGGATAACTGGGGACATAACAATGCCACCTAAGGTCTGTCCCCTACAGGACCTCAGGTGCAAGCATTTCCTGGACGGGTAGGGCAAGATTTCAGAAAGTGGCCTGCCTGGCCACAATAAAGGCACAATCTCTCCCTCCTCCTAAAGACCCTTTCATCTGCAGAGAGACGTGTGAAACCCAACTGCAAGGGTTCTACTTCACTGGCAGACTCGGTACCAGGAGGCATGGGAGGTGAGGGAGGCAAGGGTGGGACTGCAAAGCTCAGAGCCAAATGTACAGGAGGCTTCCGCAAGCACTCCTTAAAGGAAGGTCTCTCTTGGAGTCTGGAGTCAATGGGAATGGCAAACGTGATCAACTTCTCTAGCTCAGAGTATGTCTCAGGCTGCTATATCATCTATGATGTTATCTGAGAGACCATGAGAAAAAGCAGCACGATGGCCTCATTGTCCCAAGCATCCTCTGCTGCCAGAGTACAGAATTCAATGGCGGTAACAGTTCTCGTACTCTGTTTGATGGACATGAGGTTCTTGGCAGCAGAAGTGGAGCATGCAGGAACGTCAAATACCCTTTTAACCACTTAAGGACCGGAAGGATTTCCAGCTTTAGGACCGGAGCCCTTTTTGTCATTCGGCGCTGCGTCGCTTTAACTGAAAATTGCGCGGTCGTGCGACGTTGCACCCAAACTAAATTTGCATCCTTTTTTTCCCACAAATAGAGCTTTCTTTTGGTGGTATTTGATCACCGCTGCGTCATTTCTGATCACCGCTATTAACAAAAGAAGAGCGACAATTTTGCAAAAAAAAACAATTTTCTTACTTTTTGCTAAAATACAAATCCAAAAAAAAATATAAAAAAACATTTTTTTTCACCGTTTTTGGCTGATTTATATTCATCATATTTTCGATAAAAAAATCGCAATCGGCATTTATTGATTGGTTTGCGCAAAAGTGGTCGCGTTTACGGATGATGAGAATTCATTTTTGGGGTTTTTATTTTTTTTTATTTTTTACTAATAATGGCGGCGATCTGCGATTTTTAGCGGTACTGCGATATTTCAGCGGACATGTCGGAACATTTTGACACTTTTTTGGGATCATTGGCATTTATACAGCGATCAGTGCTATAAAAATGCACTGATTACTGTGTAAATGCCATTGGCAGTGAAGGGGTTAACCTGCAGGGGGCGCTCTAAGGGTTAACTATGTTCCCTGGGCGTGTTCTAACTGTGGGGGGGACTGCCTTAGCTGGGGAAGGGAAGTGGTCACAGCCTTCACGTACAGGAAGGCTGTGATCATAGCCCTTCCCCCTCACTCAGAGAGGAGGTCCGTGTTTACTTACACGGACCTCCGTTCCTTCACTCCGGGGGGGGGCATCGCGGGTGGCCGGCGGCAATCGAAGCCGCCGCAACTGCTCCCTGGCCCTCCCCGGACACAGTGAGCGTGATCTGGCGGCCGCCGTCATATGACGGCGATTCGCCTTACAGCGCCACTTTGCCGCCGTCAATTGCCGATTGACGGTCGGCAAGTGGTTAAAGGAAGCCACAAACTCTGGGCAACTCAGGATGACGGGGTTTTGCGTCTCCCATAGAGGGTTTGCCCAGGCCAAGGCTCTCTCAGAAAGCAAAGAAATCACAAAGCCTACTTTGCTTCTGTCCGTGGGAAACGCCTGGGGTGGCATCTCAAAACATATCCCAACCTGGTTGAGAAACCCTCTGCAATTAACTGAATCATCCCAAAATCGCTGGGGAAGCGGAGCAGAACCAGACATACCTCTTATAGAGGTAGTATTCAAGGCAGGTATCTGCACATAGAATGGAGCAGCAGCAGGGACGGCCTGCAACACAGGTTGTACCAGAACAGCCACAGTGGGAGGATCCAGGTGAGCAGTGCGAACCAGGAGCGTCTGCAACACTATAGTCAGAGCAAGCCAGTGAAACAGGAATCCAGAGAGCAGCGTAGTAGAGGCAACAAGCAGGATCAGGAACCAGAAGGGAAGTCAGCCAGGCAAAGTCTTAAATCCAGAAATAAGCGTAGTCAGCAGCAGCAAACAGGATCAGGAACCAGAAGGGAAGTCAGCCAGGCAAACTCTTTAACAGGAAAACACAGCGAAGAGTATCCGGATATGTTGACGAGGCAAAGGCACAGAAGATATGATCCAGGCAGGAAATGAAGACCAGGTGAGTCACTGTGGAATGAAGAGTACTGTCAATTAACCGACAGCTGAGCAACTTAAGCTCGAAGAAGGAAGGGCTGAGCCCAGTCCTGACAAGACTGTACTCAAAACTAAACTGTTCCAGGGGCACTGTTTTGCCCCCCTTCATCAGGTAAAGACTTGACCCCTAAATTGAGTTGGCTTTATGTAAATGTAAATGTTTTGTTAAAAATACAATCAGAAAATTAGTCAGATAAAATTTGTCCAAAAAAGGACCTTTTGAAAAGGAAGACAGGAGCTATAGCTATAACTAAGACCTGTTATGATAACAATACCAGAATAGCACAAACAATGATAATAATATAATAAAATAATATAATAATATAATATAATAAAGTCAACAGCTCAATTATCAACCTGTCCCTGCATGCCAAGGTTCTAATCGTAATCTTGGACTCCTGAACTATCCTTTAGCCCCCCACATCCAATCACTGTCCAAAACTTGCTGCCTCAACCTCCGCAACATCTCCAAGATATGCCCATTCCTGACCAATGACACCACAAAGCTCCTAATTCACTCCCTGGTCATCCCCTGCCTCAACTACTGCAACTCCCTGCTCATTGGCTTACCTGTACATAGGCTATCCCCTTCAGTCTGTCATGAATGCTGCTGCCAGACTCATCCACCTTACCAACCACTCAATGTCTGCTACTCCTCTCGGCCAACTCCACTGGCTTCTGCTTACCCAATGAATGAAATTCAAGAAACTAACAACAACTTACAAAGCCATCCACAACTCTGCCCCCAGCTATATCACTAACCTTGTCTCAAAATACCAACCAAATCATTCTCTTTGTTCCTTCCAAGACCTCCTGCTCTCTAGCTCCATTGTCATCTCCTCCCATGCTCACCTCCAAGACTTCTCCAGAGCCTCTCCCATCCTCTGGAACGCCCAATCTGTCTGACTATCTCCTACTCTGTCCACTTTTAGACGATCCCTAAAAACATATCTCTTCAGAGAGGCCTATCCTGCCCCCACCTAACAACTGTACATTTATTTTCTCCATCAGCCCATCCCCCACAGTTATTAACTTTTGTATCTCTTGACCCTCCCTCTTAGATTGTGAGCTCTAATGAGCAGGGACCTCGGATTCCTACTGTATTAAACTGTATTGTAATTGTACTGTCTGCCCTTATATTGTAAAGCGCTGCATAAACTGTTGGCACTATTTAAATCCTGTATAATAATAATAATATACTTCTAAACCTGGTAAATTGTAGTTAGTATAAAATAATAAAAAGAGCAACATGCTGCCTCCTTAAAACCTTGCCACAGTAAAAATACTTACATTACATGTTGCTCTTAACTAGAGTTGAGCGAACCCGAACTGTAATGTTCGGGTTTGTACCGAACTTTCGGGTGTCTGTGTCCCGAACCCGAACGTTTGAGAAAAAGTCCAGGTTCGGGTTCTGGGTTCTGGTATTTTATCAAGCATGTTGAATAGCTGCAGGGCAGCCAATCAACAAGCGTTTCACTGGTTTTCCCTAGAAGCCATCACAGCCATGCCTACTAATGGCATGGCTGTGATTGGCACAGTGCTGCATGTCACATGCTCTCAGGTTAGTGTAGGGAGAGGATGCTGCCGGCGCTGTGAGGGACAGATTGTGAGGGACAGATTGCAGATCTAATCACTAAGTAGAGATTACTACTACTGCTGTGAGGGACAGATTGCAGATCTAATAACTAGGTAGAGATTACTACTACTGCTTTGAGGGACAGATTGCAAATCTAATAACATCTCATCCTGCATTACAGAACGATCTGATTACAGAACAATCTGATGCTGGACTAGGTAGAGATTACTACTGCTTTGAGGGACAGATTGCAGATCTAATAACATCTCCCATTTTTCTTCCTTTTGCAGCCCTCTAGCACTTTCCAGGACTTTTTTACAGCCATTTTTGTGCCGAAAAGTTCGGGTCCCCATTGACTTCAATGGGGTCCGGGGTCAAGTTCGGGTAATGTTCGGTACCGAACCCGAACGTTTCAGCGAAGTTTGGCCGAACCCGCCAAATCTGAACATCCAGGTGTTCGCTCAACTCTACTCTAACCACTTCAATACAGGACAATTATACCCCCTTCCTGCCCAGACCAATTTTCAGCTTTCAGCGCTCTCACACTTTGAAAGACAATTACTCAGTCATGCAACACTGTACCCAAACAAAATCGTTATCATTTTTTTCACACAAATAGAGCTTTCTTTTGAGGGTATTTAATCACCACTGGGATTTTTATTTTTTGCGTAAATGCATAAATTACACATATAATTTCCTAACCACCTATGACACGTTTGAAGGCCCTGCAGCACCAGGACAATAGAATTGCCCTCAAAATTACTCCATTTTGGAAAGCAAACACCCCAACATATATTGTATGAGGCATTATGAGTCTTTTGTACGGTTCATTGTTTTCCATAAGTCTTCGGAAAACGTGGAAAGAAAATGAAAACCTATTTTTTTTCACAAAGTGGTCAATTTATATGATATTTTGAATACATAGCATGTATATAGCAAAAATTACCCCCCAAAATATATTCTGCTACTCGTCCCAAGTATGGCGATACCACATGTGTGAGACTTTTACACAGCCTGGCCACATAGAGAGGTCCAACATGCAGGGAGAACCGTCAGGCGTTCTAGAAGCATAAATTACACATAAAATGTCATTCATACTTACCTGGAGCACCAGGAAAGTGGAATTACCCACAAAATGACCCCATTTTGGAAAGCAAACACACCGAGGTATATTCTATGAGGCATGGGCTGGAGACAGGTACTCAGGTAATCTGATGGACTGGTAAAAGGTACTCAGGTACTCTGATGGGCTGCAGATAGGTATTCGGGTACTCAGATGGGTTGGTGACAGGTACTTGGGTAATCTGATGGGCAGGCGACAGGTACTCGGATACTCTGATGGGCTGGTGACTGGTACTCGGGTACCCTGATGAGCTGGTGACCAGTACTCGGGTACCCTGATGGGCTGGTGTCAGGTACTCGGGTACTCTGATGGGCAGGTGACAGGTACTCGGGTACTTTGATGGGCAGGTGACAGGTACGCTGGTACGCTGATGGTCTGGTGATAGGTACTTGGGTACTCTGATGGGCAGGTGACAGGTACTCTGTTACTCTGATGGGCAGATGACAGGTACTCGGGTGCTCTGATGGGCTGGTGACAGGTATTCGGGTATTCAGATGGGCAGATGACAGGTACTCGAGTGAGCTGATGGTCTGGTGACAGGTACTCGGGTACTCTGATGGGCAGGTTACAGGTACTTGGGTACTTTGATGGGTTGGTGAAAGGTACTCGGGTATTCTGATGGGTTGGTGACAGGTACTTGAGTACCCAGATGGGCTGGTGACAGGTACTCGGGTACTCTGGTGGGCTGGTGACAGGTACTCAGGTACTCAGATGGGCTGGTGAAAGGTACTTGGGTACTCAGATGGGCTGGTGACAGGTACTTGGATACTCTGATGGACTGGTGACAGGTACTCAGGTACTCTGATGGGCAGGTGACAGGTACTCTGATGGGTTGGTGACAGATACTAGGGTACTCAGATGGGCTGGTGACAGGTACTCGGGTACTCTGATGGGCAGATGACAGGTACTCGGGTACTTTGATGGGCAGGTGACAGGTGCTCGGGTACTCTGATGTGCAGGTGACAGGTACTAGGGTACTCTGATGGGCAGGTGACAGGTTCTTGGGTACTCTGATGGGCAGGTGACAGGTACTCAGGGTACTCTGATGGGCAAGTGACAGGTACTCGTGTGCTCTGATGGGCAGGTGACAGGTATTCTGGTACTCTGATGGGCTGGTGACAGGTACTTGGGTACTTTGATGGGTTTGTGAAAGGTACTCGGGTACTCTGATGGGTTGATGACAGGTACTTGAGTACCCAGACGGGCTGGTGACAGGTACTCGGGTACTCTGATGGGCTGGTGACAGGTACTGGGGTACTCAGATGGGCTGGTGACAGGTACTCGGGTACTCAGATGGGCTGGTGACAGGTACTTGGGTACTCTGATGGACTGGTGACAGGTACTAGGGTACTCAGATGGGCTGGTGACAGGTACTCGGGTACTTTGATGGGCAGGTGACAGGTACTAGGGTACTCTGATGGGCAGGTGACAGGTACTCGGGTACTCTGATGGGCAGGTGACAGGTACTTGGGTACTCTGATGGGCAGGTGACAGGTACTCGGGTACTCTGATGGGCAGGTGACAGGTACTTGGGAACTCTGATGGGAAGGTGACAGGTACTCGGGTACTTTGATGGACAGGTGACAGGTACTCAGGTACTCTAATGGGCAGATGATAGGTACTCGGGCACTTTGATGGGCAGGTGACAGGTACTCGGGTACCCTGATGGGCAGGTGACAGGTACTCAGGTACTCTGATGGGCAGGTGACAGGTACTCGGGTACTTTGATGGGCAGGTGACAGGTACTTTGATGGGGTGGTGATAGGTCCTCTTTATTACTGGGGGGCAATCAGTGTGGTTGGTGTGTGCACTAGACAGTAACAAGCTGTTATCGCAATCTCCTTCTCACACACGATCGGTGTGTGAGGAGGAGAACCTGATAACAGCTCCTTACTGCGGTTTGTTTACATCACGTGACCGGCTGTGATTGGCTCTTTACCTTGATTGGAGCTGGGCTTTGTCCGAGGGACAAGCCTCAACCCCGATTGCCACGCTGCGCGCCCCCCAGGGGTGCGCACGAGCAGCGCACACATGGATCTACGTAGTGACCGGCTGTGATTGGACACAGCCGGTCACATGGTAAAGAGCCAATTTCATTGGCTCTTTACCATGATCGGTGAGAGGCCATGTCCCGAGGGACATGCCTGTTCCCTGATCGCCACGCTGCGGGCCCCCGGGGGCCTGCACTAGCGGCAAGAAGCGGCGGACATTATATGACGCCCGCCCGGATCGAGGGATTGTTCCTGCTGACGTCATATTACTATGGCTAGGTAGAGGACTGGTTAAAGGCTGGACTGACTTACTCAGTTGAGGGTCAGTGAGTGGGTGATGGTGGGGGTGGGTTTGCTCTCGATGAATCCGGCCCAACTTAGCAGAAAGGTGGTGGTGGGCCCTTTTGAGTGGCTTGGGCTGCTACCTCTGGTTACGGACTCAAGGTCATTTCCACATATACTTGTGAGAGTCGGTAAAAGGAGCGCCGGTATCCAATTAGAAGAAAAGTAAAGGTGAATATGTAGTCATTTTATTAAAAGTAGCAAAACGTAATAAAGCCAACGTGTTTCAGGGGAACAAAGACTCCCCCTTTTTCAGGGCTGCTGCTGTATGCTATGATGAGTGGGGATATCGCCCACTGGTGTGTCTGTGACACTGAAATCGGGAAAGTTGCGGTGGCAGCATGGCATTACCTACCCTCTTAAATTATTGGTTAGAAGTCACATAGTTTTGGAAGAATCATATGCATGTCCCAATTCTTATTATATCAATTTTACAATTAGGGCGATGTTGACAACATGGGAGCTAAACTTAAATAAACACATTGTAAGAGTAGATGATGTATATTTACCTTTCCAACTTGTATGTTAAAAAATAACTGCATAGCAGAACCTGGATTCTGCAGGTATCAGGCACCGCAGGATTGGTGTCAGTTGAGGTTATTGCTGCTTAGTGTGGCTGGGGAAGGGCATTGGTGCTTATTGGGTGTATAATAGTGCCCAGTGGGGGTAAACACTGGTACTTACTGGGGATTGAAGGCGGACACTGGTGCTCATTGGAGGCAAGGCTGGAAGGGTACACACACACCACGGCTTTCTGTTACAACATTTCTAGACATTAAAGATATGGGGTCCAGTTTTTTCAAAATGGTACTAGGGGTTGGGGGAAAGGCAATACATTTATTTCTATTATTTATTTTTAAATGTACTCTGTGTGCTATCTTTTTATTCCTATGAATAACTCCTTACGTGGTGTTCTGTGTTCAAAGCAATACTCTTTAAAAAATCATATAGCGTCAGTGTTTTTGCTTGCTGTACATAATCATGGAAAATTTCCATAGTAAGAGCTGAAGGCCATCCATTGTAGACTCTTGCGTTTTCTGCATATAGCAGAATATGGTACACATATCCGGACACGTGTTTTGCAGACAAAGCAATACTTCCTAAGACTGTTGCATGACCATAACATCACAGTAACATCTTTAATGGATGTGATCAGTGCTTTTTGACTTGCTGACAATGCTAGTAACATAGCTTCTGTGTAGTTAGGAAAGCCGTGGAGATCATTATGGTTCTTTATATTATACATCTCATTTTTTAATATACCTAAATTAGTAGGAAATTCAGTAGACAGGTTAATTCCTGTACAGATTTGCTGTTTAATACATAAATTGCATTTCTGCTTTCCTTTCTGAGTCTATCCTAGATCCTTTATATTAGAAGAATTTAATAATACATTGTTAAACTGGTTGTAAACCCTTTACAATCACTTTAACCTACAAGTAAGCCTATATTAAGGCTTACCTGTAGGTATCCTGAATATCTCCTAAACCTGTATGGTTTAGGAGTTATTCACTGTTTCTGCATGTGCCGACGTCATCAGCACATGCACACTGAACAAACGGCCCGAGGGTGCCGTGACCGGCAGCTCCCACGTGCATGCGCGAGAGTGACGTCATCGCTACTCTGGCCAATCACAGCGCTGGAACCCATGCAGTGATTGGCCGGAGCCTGCGAACCCAGAAGAAGCTTCGGGAGACATGTCACAGCAGTGTGCAGGGACCACTGCAACAGCGTAGATCTAAGGTAAGTATTTCATAATGAGCAAGTATGCGATGCAACATTTCTTTGGTAAAAATAACCCAAATTGGGGTTTATTTGGTGTTTGTCGGACATGCAGATGTTTTGGGGACTGTGACAGATGTGACGGGGACAGACAGATGTTTTGGGGACTGTGACAGATGTTTTGTGTATGGTGACAGATGTGATGGGGGACATACAGATGTTTTGGGGACTGTTTTATGGGGACACTGATATGTATGGGGGACAGGGGTATCAGTGGTGCTTGGTGCACTGTGTGGGGGGTGATCTGTGAGAGCTCTCTGCATGAAATCATCATCATGCAGAGAGCTGTCACATAGCTGCAGCTTCTCCCCTCCCCCCCCCCCTCACTCAGCTCAGCAGGGGAATGTGACGGCTGTGATTGGACACAGCCGTCACATGATCGGGAGGGCCAATCACTGCGCCCATATCCCGATCTCTGCTCGGCTGAATCCTGTGATCATAATGATCACAGGATCGAGGCGCAGCGTGGCCACACTGCGAGCACCCGTTCTGCAGGATGTAAATACACGTCCTGTCAGAACGGGGAAGCTCCTACCCGGACGTACATATACAGTAGCCGGGTGGGAGGTGGTTAAATACCACCAAAGGAAAGAAATTTCCAGTTTAAGTAGCAGTGCTGAAGAGCATAAAATGCCTTGGGCATGAAGGGGGCAAAACCTTCCAGAGGTCAAATTGTAAAGTGTTTGTTACCCCAGCATTTCATATTCCTGCTATGTGCCTTCTGTACCATGTACTTGTATAAGAAAGAATTTCATAATGAGCAAGTATGTGATGCATGCTAGCTCATTTTGCATTTGTCTTGCAGGTTTCTTTTTTATCCCAAGGTTTATAACCACTTTAACAATACAATGAGGGGAATTTGTCAAATTTGACAGATATAATCTAGAGCAGCTGGGCATGGCAACCAATTAGCTTGCAGCTTTCATTTTTAAAGCTTAACTGAACAAGCTGAAAATAGAAGCTGATTGGTTGTCATGCCCAGCTACCCCAGATTCTGGCTGCTTCAGTTCCCCTCAATATTCATTGCAGGTATAATATATACAAATAAAATCAATAAATCAAAGGACTTTTTTTAGGATAAAGTGCAGGACAAAGAGAACGAAAGAGAACAGACAGAATGCAAAAAAGAAAAAAAAAAACAATGTTCGCAATTAAGCTTAGGATTTAGGGGGAATTTAATTAATAGATTTAGGGTTTAGGCTAAAGTGGTTGTAAACTCAGTACAACCACTTTAACCTACAGGTAAGCCTATAATAAGGCTTACCTGTAGGTTCTGAGAATATCTCTTAAACTTGCAAGGTTTAGGAGATATTCTCTGTATTCACATGTGCTGACGTCATCGGCACATGTGCAGTGAAGAAACAGCCCGACTGGGCCATTTCTTCACGACGTGTGCCGCTACCAAAGGCTCCCGTGCGCATTCGCGGGAGTGACGTCAGCGTGGCTCTGGCCAATCACAATGCTGGAGCCCGCGGTGTGACTGGCCGGAGTCGCCGAACCCGGAAGCAGCATGTCGCCGTCACAGCTGTGTTCAGGGACCGCTGCAACAGCTTCATTCCAATGTAAGTATTTCATAATGAGCTAGTATGCAATGCATACTAGCTCATTAAGCCTTTGTCTTGCATTTTTTTTTGTTTTTGTTTTTTTCAGGGAGGTAACAACCACTTTAAAGAGAGAAATTCACTAGTGGAAAGCTATATTAATCTGAAACTCCACATTTGAATTGTTAAAAAAGGGTATCCTTACTTATTTGGAATAATCTATTTTTTCTATTCTTCACTATTCTTTGCATTTTGTTCTTTGCACCTGGGTAGAAGTGTTAAGCTGGGTATACAAGTATTAAAAATTCATCCCGTCCAGTAGGAACCAGCCAAACTTCTAAAAAATATATATCCCTGATCACCCCCAGAGTAATACAGTGGCACTATGGTGACACTGAACTACCCTGATGACAGTATGTAAACAAATAGTAAAAAAAAATGTTTTAAACGTTTACAAAATTGAATAAAAAATGGCTTAATATATATTTTTTCTTTTACATATTGTCACCATTCAGTATCCCTGATTACCGCCACAGCAGTCATATGATAATGCTGTACTACACTGGTGACAGTATGTAAAAGGAACAAAATTGAGAAAAAAATGTATTTAATTGTTTCATTTTAGGAAAATGACATAGGCAATCAGTACATCAAGATTGATCATTTTTCAGATATATATACCTTAGTTTGTAGACTCTATAGCTTTGTTTTTTTACATACTGTCATCAGTCATTATCCCTGATTACTGCCTCACCAGTCATATGATGTACTTGTATAAGAAAGTATTCTGATCTCTTTGTATTGCTCCCTTCATGTGAAATCCCTTGTGTTCCTGTCAGTCCCTCTGCTTTTCTGTTACAAAATGAACAGGAGAACACACAGTGGTCAGTTTTCTAGCTATGCTGGGAACTCAGCGTGCTCCCCTCCAAAGTTAGACTTGTCCTGACACACCTCCCCTGCACAGCCTTTTACTGGGAAGCTTAGTGTGCTGTTGCTTCTCCTTCCCCCAGCTATTATGCAGCTGAGAACAGAGGGAATGTGATCATGCATTAAAAAGGAAATAAAAGGTATTTATATTTTTTTATATCTATACACAAATGTTTTGCCTTTCATTTCTATTTTAAATTTAATGGGTTGTTTTACAAGGTGATCATTTACAATCACTTTAATGACATTAGTTGTAGGTTTGTGGTTGTTATCCTGCTGCAGAATACATTTGGGGCCAATCACACACCTTCCTAATGGTATGACATCATGGATAAGTATCTGCCTGTATTTCTCAGCATTGAGGGACACCAATGATCGGTCAACATTGAGGATCATAGACACAATGATCAGCCAAGAAAACAATGCAGCAGATGAAAGACACATCATGCTTACATCCCTTCGACATCAGAAGATGCCCAACAGTGCCATCAGCACAGAACTGGCAGAAAGCAGTGGGACCCAGGTAGATCCACCTACTGTGCAGTGTGGCCAAACGTGAAAAAAGTGTGTCCAAAAAGCCATACATCCAACATGGACAAGCTAAGCAGTTCAACTGTTCATGAAAACATAGGAACTGGGATGCAGACAAATGGCAGAAGGTGCTCTGGACTGATGAGTCAAAATATGAAGTATTTGGCTGTAGCTGGAGGATGTTTGTTCACTGAAGGGCTGGAGAGCAATACAATAATGAGTAAATCATAAGTTGGTGCTGCGCAATATAAAAAAAAATAAAAAATATTACATAAAATATTGCCACCCAGTGGCTAAAATGCAAAATTGCATAAAACACAGTGCATTAATGTAAAACAAATGTGACAATCAATCTTAAAATTTTTGATAAGTGAAAAATGATTAATCGCTGTTGGTTATAAAAAGTCCTTTAAACAGTTCATGTATTGTAATAAGTTAAATGAATTCTTCGTGCAAATAGTGCAAAAAAAGGTGCTTAGTGTAAGCTGTCAACATCTAAGACAGATGGATTCCACTCTTAACGTGCTTCACAGTGGGACCACACACCACCACCGGTTACACTATGCGCTCACCTTCAGGTGCGACCCCTGATGGGCCAAGACGCACTTTCCCCTATGGGGTTAAATCCTCCTCAGGCATACACTTTGTCAAACTCCACATATGAATCAAGGTAATATGTATGGAAAAGAGGAAACTACATTTTCCAGTGCACCAACTCCGGTGCACTCAGGCTATTCACCATATTACAATTGGTTGCAATCCCCTGGGTGATCAGCTGCCGGCTCCCTGCTTGGTCGCACGCTGTCCACAGGGTGGTCGTGATGTCACCACTCCTCCCTGATGTACTTTTCATCACTAGCACATGTGACTTTTTCAAGGGGCATAGCTAGTGATGCTGCAGTCCTGCTTTCCTATTTAAAACTGGCCATGCTACCTATATCTTCTCCAATAGTCAGATTTATGCTAACCCCCCCTGCACAACAAATCACTAGGAAGATCAGCGTACTGCTGTTTCTCTGCCTCCTGCTGACATGCCCCCTGCAGTCTCCTCTCTAAGCCTCTTTTATACAGCTAAGAACAGAGGTGATGTGTGTGTTATAAAAAAAAAAAGAAAAAAATATATTTATGTTATATAATGTTTGCAGTTCTATTTTTAGCTGAATGGGTTGTTTTAACCACTTCCCGCCCGGCCTATTGACAAATGACGGCCGGGTGGGGGGTTCACTATCCTGACTGGGCGGCTATTGACGTCCTCAGGATAAGCCGCGATTGTGGCGATCGTTGGTGCCGTGGGTCAGTCTGGCCCACCGCATTACTGTCCAAGGTAAAAGGCTTCCATCGGAAGCCTTTTACCATGTGATAAGCCATGACCAATCACGGCTGATCACTGTGTAAATAGGAAGAGCCGTTTATCGTCATTCCTAACAGTGCTATATGCAACAGTGCCCACCAGTGCCACCTATCAGTGACCACCTGTGCCCACATGTGCCACCTATCAGTGCCCACCTGTACCATCTATCAGTGCCCACCTGTGCCACCTATCAGTGCCTAGCAGTGCCACCTATCAGTGCCCAGTGCCACCTATCAGTGCCGCCTATGAGTGTCCATCAGTGTTGCTTATCAGTGCTGCCTATCAGTGCCCATCAGTGCTGCATATATGTGCACCATCATCAGTGCAAACTTATCAGTGCCACCTCACCAGTGCCAATCTGTACTGCCTCATCAGTGCCTGTCAGTCTAGCCCCATCAGTGCCCATCAGTGTAGCCTCATCAGTGCCCATCAGGGAAGGAGAAAATTTACTTATACAAAGTTTTGTGACAGAAACAAAGAAAAACTTTTTTTTTTTCAAAAATTTTCGATCTTTTTCTATTTGTAGCGCATAATATAAAAACCGCAGGGGTAATCAAATACCACCAAAAGAAAGCTCTATTTGTGGGAACAAAATTATAAAAATTTTGTTTGGGTGCAGCGTCGCATGACCGTGCAATTCTCATTCAAAGCGAACAGCACTGAAACCTGGAAACTGGTCTGGGCAGGAAGTGTTCTAAGTGCCTGGTATTGAAGTGGTTAAAGATAAGGGTTCTCATATACTTTAAAAGATAAGTTCACCTTTGGAACATGTTACTTGTTCCATCCGTATTTAGAATGGAGCATGTAATGTGTTCCTGCTTTTGCCCCCTTTCGCCCCCTCCTTGAATTGCATTTATCAGTTCTGGTACACCAGAACACTATTAGCTTTGTAAACTTCTCAGATCATAACATCTTTTCCACGCTGAGTAGGCAGATGACAGGTCCGTCTCTGCTCACTGTGCTGAGACGGACCTGTCAGAGCCCCGCTCTCTTCTATGGGGAGATCAGAAGAAAACAGACCGCCTGCCCGTTTTCATCCCATCCCATCCGATCCCATCCCATCCGCCAGATGGATGGGATGGAAAATAGGATCTCCATCCATCTGGACTTCCCGGACAGGATTGGATTGGATATCAGTGACTGTCAGAGGACATGTCACCGCTGACATCTGCTGCTCCATAGGAGTGAATGGAGTGACCGAGTGATGATCACTCTCAGTCTGCTAGCACCTAGATTGTTGTCCCACAAGCTGGAAAATCTCAGTGCATGGGGAAGCTGAGAGTGCCATCATCACATCACTCTTTTATGTATTGATTATAAAAAAAACAATATAAAACTTATTTAGCTAAGGAGCCATTTGCAACCACTCAGCTCATATTTCTGTAATTTAACTTAGGTTAAATGAAATCTGATTTGTTGCTGTGAATTTGTAAACTGTGCAATTCACTACTACTCTCTGCATTGCCCAGTTGAATAATCTTATATACAATATGTTCAGATAAAAGTAGCATTACGTGGAATTTATACAGTTAAACACATAACAGCACTGTTGTAGATAAGAACAGAAGGGTGAAGTAGGTGGGTGTCACTGGGGTTGAGAACATTGCTTTAAATTGGCACAGTTTTTTTATTTTTTTGATAATGTTAAAATGTTACTTGGAGAGATGCATTCAAAAGAGGAACTTGATAACTGTCAAAGTTACTGGAGAGCTGATAGAAAGACATGAAAGACCAATAACATTGATATATTTTAGACAAATCTGCTTTACTTTGCAGATTGCAGGAAGTCACCACATTTACCTCCTTATGAGGGTTTATTCCAAACAAAATTCGAATTTCAGCTTTAATAAATGGCAGCTGGTTGTGTTACACATGTATTGTTATATCTTTCAGGGGCTCCAGCAGAGAGATCTGTTCACTTATGTTCTCTTGTTAAGCCAAATGCCTCAGCCACTGCAAATAACTCTTGTTCTTCTTAGAATTACATTTTACATCACAGAGAAAGCAACAGGCAGAGTAAAACTCATATTGTTGCAACAGATATAAGATTCAATTTCAAAAAGGACTGAGTCCTCAGGAGAACTTATATAGTGAGAGCTATAAGAATCCAGTGGGTTATTCAACTTATCAGTGTTTATTCATAACTGAAATGTCAGCTTTAGTGGACTGACTCTTTTAAGCAATTCCCTTTTAACAAGTTGCAGAGCAGTCACCCAGAAATTGAACACATGAGTTTGGTCTATCATTAAATTCACCTCTAGAAAAACAAATCTACTGACTCTTACTCAAAACTCTAGGGGTAGAAGGTAAGGGCATAGGACACCCGTGGTCTAGCAGACTCTAGAAAAGGGGAACAAAAGTACTTTGTTTTCACAAATGGAGAGCCTTGAGGCCGACCCTGTATTCCGTGACTGTAGCCTCCCACTGTAAACTACTTGTTAGTTGAGTTGCCAACACCCTGGGGAGAACACCCCATACTTCAGTGAGCTCCAAACTTCCAAGCTTCTACAGCTTCTCAAGGCACCTGGAGCACTTCCATGGCTCCTCAATCCCCAGATTATATAAGCTAGGCCCTAAGCTCAAGCCTTTGCCAACCCACATGGTCACGCTTTCAGGCAGCAGCCAAACTCATCCCTCCACTAGCCAGGAGGCCCATGGGAGAACTGACTTCTCAAAGTAACTCTCTGAATATGTATACCCTTTCCCAGCATGCACCACTGATAATAAACCTCGTAGTGGTTGGCCAGGAAGAGATAACAATTTTTAGCTCTGATTATTGCAGCTTTAATAATATTGTCAGGGGAACCTGCAACACCTATTGGCAGCAGAGAGAAATCAACAGTAACCAAAGCCTAGGAGAATCTAAAATAGGTGAACTATCAATTTGGCTATTTTAGGATGTTGGGAGAGAGGAGGGATGGCAACAAATTAGACACCATCTCCCTAGAAAATTATTATTTAGGAACCAGGAGAGAATTAATGGGATTTTAAGGTGCCAAGATAATCAATATAAGAGAATGTTTTTCTATAAAATCACATATTTTATTAGAACCATATAAAAGAGCACATGATACAAAATTGCACAAACAATTAAAAACAATTCATCTGTGAATCATATGGCATGGTTGTGGGTATATGCTCTACATGTTTCGCCGTCTTTGGCTTCTTCAGGAGCCTCTAACACCAAATGCCTACTTATCACTACAAAAAATGGAGAGTAGATATACATAAGTGAACAATGCAAACATTTAAAGAAGTGTATATAGCAACCTGAGTTTTGTGCTCTAGATACTCTAAAGGAAGCATCAACAAAGATTAACCATTTCCTAAGATTACATACAAAACATTAACATTGTTCATCCTATAGGGGTCCCAAGCCTCACCTCCAGTTCACAGGAATGTTGGAAAACAGAGAATATGCAGACACGGCTGCCAGTATAGATCCAAGGGGCATTTGACAATCACAGGAGAGATACAACCACTGATGGAGAAGAAATATATTTATTTTATTTAGATTATAAACCATGGGCTCGCCAGTTTCATCATTGCTTAAATAATTCACTATTGAGCATAACAAAGGGACACAAGAGGGTTAAAACCCACCTTGATAGTTCCACAGTTGGATGACCCCTTCTGGTAACTTGTTATAAAACTTTTGAATGATTTGAAATCAGATAAAATCATAAAAGTGGGCGTTCCTGTGCCCCATAACCTGCATATATAATAATCTTTATTAATTCATATTATTTTAGACTCCAGCAATTGACTCAAGTTTATGTATCACATTTCTATCTTGTTATTAGTATAATCTCACCTCAGTTGTTACTCTGTAGGTAAGATACTGTAAACATCAAAAAACGGACACTTCAAACGATTTGGAACAAACCAAACCGAAGGTAAGTATTCACACACCTATGAATTAAATATTTGTTTAGCAATTCCAATTGCTGGATCAAATAAAATACATAATTTTAAAACCATATATATATATGGGTTCTCAACTCAAAGGATGGCTCTATGAGTGAGACTCAGAGGATGGAAATGGCAAGTCTCAATTCAGTAGAATGGGAGTTACTCCAGTGCTGGCAGTCACAGCACTGCTGCAGTGGAGACTGTGAAAAGTTCAACAAAATGATTACCATGAGGCAAACTGTTATAGCCCTAGTTTACTAGGGCACAAAGCATAAATGGTAATGCTATTGGGCAAGAGCTAGGTTCAATTTGTACCTTTTACTGTAGACAGACCAGTGTGTCCATTCATCAGGGTCAGCAGCCGTGTTGACTGGCCGCTAACCACCCGGGATTTAAATACCCCCCCGGGCAGAGCGGCGTCTGACGTCACCGCCCTGTCCACGGATGCTAATTAGATGTCAGCATGAGATTGGCTGTCCAATGAAGGATCGTTTATTAGGGCCTTAGCTCTGCGCTCCCTCTGCTGCGAGCACGTGCAATGCGCACGCGCGAAGCCAAGGCAGCCATATTGGAAAATCCTAAAACAGGATAGAACCGGCAAGGACAGCGGGACCCGCCTCCCCACCCACCTGTGTATGCATGAAGCCAGAGTAACCATCTTGGAAGATCCCTCCCATTGCTCAACAATAGGTGGGCAAGGGAAAGATAAATGCCTAATGGTAATCAAAAAAAGTCCCCTTAAAGCAAGTAAAAAATAATAGCAGCCATAAGTAAGGCGCTAAAAACAAAGCCCCTATCTCTGAAAGGGATCACGTCACCTGCAGTCTAATACTGTTGATCCGCTTGCTGACACCCCTAGTAACAAACATTTTTTATATCTCAAACAGATAGCAACAGAGTGTTAATTACATCTCTGGCAAGTTCCTTGTCATTTACAACTCATTTCTTTTTATTTTTTGTATATCTATGTTTTATTCATATGGCAAATAATGGGGCAATGGGGAAGAGAGAAAAAAATAATAACCATTATCAGCACCTGATCTAAATAGATCAAAGACAGTAACAATGAAAACCATCATAAGTCATTGACTCCAGCAAGATAATCATATCATAGAAGAAGGAACCAGCCAGGACTCACGAGAAAAAGATTTGGCACAACCCCGACTCAAACCAAGGGGAAGGTTTAGAGTGAGGGTGGTGACCTGGGCGTCCGTATGATTGCCTGCCAATACCTATGGAGCTACACCGAGCCCATAATTCCCAGCCCTCCACCTGATAACATATAGGGAGGATTAAACAGGGTCTACCCACATAAATGACCAATGATTTACAAAGAAAAAAAGTAAATAAATGAATAAGCAATATAAATAGATGCACAAGAATGCTAGAGCCCCCCCCCCCCCTTTGGAACCAGTCAGAAGGTCCAATGGTCCCTCCAAATTTTTTCACTCCACACCCCCTATGGCACCACCCTTTTCATCTGGGGAGGCTTCACAGGATACTTTGTGGCCCATAAGTTGAAAATCCACTTAGCTTCTCTTTGAAGAAGCATTTTGTCCACATCACCCCCCTATCACCCATAGGGATGTGCTCCAGTGCAAAAAAACTCATATACGAGGCATTGAACTGGTGATACAAGCCCATGTGGCAACTGATTGGACTCTCAAACTTATTTGCCTTCACTACTTTAACATGGTCCATAATTCTGTGAAAGAAGGGCCTCTTGGCTTTTCCTACATAGAAAACCACACTGACATTCCATATAATACACCACTCCAATGGATTGGCAGGTTGCAAAAAAATGGGGTCTGTATATCTGACCATTGGTTAATTTTATCTGTTTGGCCTTCCACACATACTGACAAAAAGTGCCAACCTGATTCAAGGATTTATTTGAGCTTCTTGGATCGTAGTGGCTGTGGATCAGCTGGTCTCTTAGAGACCTAGATCGTCTGAATTTTATTTCATGATATTGTTTGAAGTGTTTGCTGACAGTGTTGTCACCCATCAGCAAACACCAATGTTTTTGCAAAATCTCTCTTACTTGTTGGTGCTGGCCTGAGTATCTAGTAATTAGTCTGACATTTGAGTTTTCATCTTTACTGCCATGCAGCAATGTCTGTCTCTTCTGGCCATTTGCTCTTTGATAGGCCCTCTTGAAGAGGGATCGACTGTAACCCCTCTCAAGTAGGCGCGCCTGTAGAGCTTTGGCCTCAGATTCAAAATCCTCCTGTCTGGAGCAATTACGCTTCAGACGTAGGTACTGGCTATAGGGGATACTGGAAACCAAGGGCCCCGGATGCGAGCTCCTGGCAATGAGGATAGTATTTCCTGATGATGGCTTTCTATAGAGAGTAGATCCCAATTTACCTTCATCATCGATAAAAATTGTGATATCCAAGAAATTCACAGATTGTTGATGTGAAGTGATAGTAGACTTTAAATTAAAAGTGTTATTTTCCAGACTGGTCAGAAAGGAGGCTAATTCCTCCGAGCTGCCAGTCCAGATCACAAAGATATCGTCAATTAATCTTTTCCAAGGGGCTATCTTTTCTAGATATTTCTGTAGATCTTCCCTAGACAACAGATCCCGCTCCCACCCCCCCAGATACAGGTTTGCATATGATGCGGCACAACGAGTCCCCATCACCACTCCCTGCGCCTGGAGGTAGTGGGAGCCATAGAACGGTAAGACATTGTTACTTAGGATAAGCTTCAACAACCCTATTACAAACCTATTATTTTTTTTTTTTTTCCACCTCAGTAGACTGCTTTTAGAGAGTATGTTCATCATAATGTTCATACACATTCTTAGCTTTGTCTCATCATAGTGGCTTTCCTTTTCACAAATAACATACACTTTATTGCATTTTACATATTTTCCTATCTGTCATCCATGATCCAGATTCATTCCTCCTCTCCTGTCGCATCCCTCTCATTCTCTCCTTCCGCATTCTTTCGTTGCACCACTCCAACCTTCTTCTGGTCCTCTTCCCTCTCTGTTACCCCTTCCTTATGTCTTACATTATTTCTTTCCTTTCCTCTCCCCCTCATCTACCTCCTTATCTCTCCTCTTCTTCTCTTGGGTTCTCCTCTCTGACCTTCTCCCTGCTCTTAATTTATCCTATTTTGCCATTTTCTCCATATCTTTCTGTGCTCTTCTCTATTACCTCTCCTTAGATATACGTATTCTTCCTTTTCCACCGTCTTTTCCATTTCTTTTAACCATTCTGTCTTTGTAGGGGCGCACTTCATTACCCAGTTCTTCGCTATTAATTTTCTTGCTGTAAATAAGCTTCTGATAATTGGTATTTGTTTTGTTAAGGGAATCACCTCTTTCTCTATATAGCCTAGAATACACACCTCTGGGGCTACCTCCAGGCTAACTTCGTAGATCCGATTTATTTCACTTATAATTTCCAGCCAATATTTATATAATTTAGGGCACCTCCACATCATGTGTATTAAATTACCATTGTTGTCCCCACATCTTGGACACTTCGGATCTATCCTGCAACCATATCCGAACAGCTGCCGAGGTGTGTAATATGCCCTATGGATCAACATCAGGTGTGAGACTCTCTGAGAGGGAGACAGTGACCCTTCTGGTCCCATTTCCAATATCCTTTTCCATTTTCCCACCGTTATTCCTCCTATGTCATTATCCCACTTCCTCCTGCTTTTTAATTCTTCTTTACCTTCTATTGCCTCTTCCCTTATCCTCCTATATACCCCTGTGGTTAATCCTTTAGTCTGATTAGTATTTATTATGCTTTGTAGGTCAGTTAGCTTACTCCATTCCAGTGATTCTTTACCAAACTGCCTATCCAAGGCATGTTTTAACTGTATGTATACAAAAGCTGACTTTTTAGTTAGACCATATTTTTCACTAATTTCCTGAAATGACTTAAGAGTATTTCCCTCATAAAGTTGATTCAACCGTGTTATTCCACATCTTTCCCATTCTCTATTCCTTCCAATCTTTTTTAGTTCTTGTAATTTTTACAAACCTATTATACTTGGAAGCCATGGTGCCTCTTTCGGATAGGAGGCCCTCCACAACCCCAAGACCCTGATGATGGGGAATGGTGTTGTAGAGGGCCTCCACACCTATTGTCACCAGCCAGGCACCCTCGGGCATAATTATGTCATCCAGGGCCCTGATTAAATCACTAGTATCCAACATAAAAGAGGACAAAAAATGAACATGGGGCCTTAGATAGTCATTGACTAATCGGCTTGCCGGTTCAGTCAGGCAATCCTTGCCTGGCGGCTGAATAAGACTCTTATGGACCTTTGGCAGGGTGTACAGAGTGGGTATTTTAGGTGTGTTAACATCAAGGTATTCAAAGGTTTTTTTTGTCCATAGTGCCCTCCATAAAGGCCAAGGTGATCAGTTCTTTGTATTTTTTTGTCATCCTCTCCAAGTATATCTGGGGGATCCTCCTATACTGATCTTTATTTTGGAGTAATAATAAAACCATATCCTCATATTTAATACGATTCATTACGACAATGTTTCCGCCCTTGTCGGTGGGTTTAATGACCAAGTCAGAGTTTGCACTCAGACTATCTAAGGCCAATTTCTGGGCTGGACTGAGGTTAGGTAAGGGGGACTCCCTCCATTTAATATCCTGAATTTCTTTGACTACCTGTTGTATGAAGGCCCAAATATTGGGATTGGCCTTTAGAAGGGGAAATACCCTGGATTTGGTTTTGTAGGAAAGGTTCTGAAAAGGGGCGACGACTCCCGGCGGGTCAGCTGTAATGGAACATGGAAGACTGTCCTCAAGTTCAGCAGCCAGCTCATCAGGAGGATTGCCCTTATCCCAGAGATCCATTAGTTCCTGTGGGGATTTTAATTCTTCAATTGAGAGATTGTCCCAAATCTCACTAGGGGGATTTTTTATAGGTAATTTTTGTTCTTTATCATAAATAGTCTTGAACATTAACTTTCTGGCAAATAAGTGAATATCCTTTATCAGTTCAAATTTATTAATTTTTGCTGTAGGACAAAAGGTCAAACCTAAGGACAGCACCTCAATTTGGTCCTTACTCAGACAGTGAGAGGAAAGGTTTATGACTTCAAGTTTGGTGGATTCACCTTGGGCTTGGTTGAATCCACCAAAGGGGCCTTTTTTGTATCCAAATGTTCCATGTTTGTTCCAAATCGTTCCCTGTGGTTTTGAAGTGTCTGTTTTTTTATGTTTATGGTATCTTACCTACAGAGTAACAGCTGAGGGGAGATTATACTAATAACAGGATAGAAGAAATGTGATACATAAACTTGAGTCAATTGCTGGAGTCTAAAATAATATGAATTAATAAAGATTATTATATATGCAGGTTATGGGGATCTGATTTCAAATCATTCAAAAGTTTTATAACAAGTAGAGTTGAGCGAACCCGTGGATGTTCGGGTTCGGTGGGTTGGGCCGAACTTCGGAAAAAAGTCCGGGTTCGGTACCGAACTTGACCCGAACTTCACCCCGAACTGCATTGAATTCAATGGGGACCCGAACTTTTCTGCACAAAAATGACTGTAAAAGAGTCCTGGAAAGTGCTAGAGGGCTGCAAAATGATTTTAGAATAATAATCTGTCCCTTACTGCAACAGCAGGAACCTGACCCTATAGAACTAGGAGATGATTTTAGAACAATAATCTGTCCCTCTAAGCAGTAGAGTATACCTAATCAAACATAAACCAGATAAGTCTCTGAAGCAGCGCTCATGTTAATAAGCCCCCAGTTCCAGCCCGGTCAGGCAGTATCCAAGAAGCTTCTTCTGTGTAAAAAAACCAATGTGCACCATCCACCATCACACAATCACCTCGTGACTGAGAAGATAAGGGTCCCCCTTTGGGGATGCACTCACCAGAAGCAGGTGAGAAAACAGCATTTGGTTTAATCATATAGCAGTTTCTCCAGGAATCCCTCAAGGACATCCGCTTGCTACTTCATTCGGCTCCTCAAGAACCAATCCTCATGTATTAAAACAATAAGGAGAAAAGAAGGGAGCAGAACGCCTTCATAGCGTAAAACCACTCTTTATTAGAACCCAAATCCCCCTTTTTAAAATACACTCACATGGTAAAACATAAGACAGTGCATTGCATATAATCATCTGGTAGTTCGTTACCACTCTAGGCTCCGGCGTATGTGCAAAGGACGGTTCCAGCCCGCCCTCATACTATGCCTCGTCCGTTCGTGGATACTCGCTACCTCCAATGCGTCGCTCGGCCCCGACTGACGCGTTTCGTCACTTCCGACTTCGACAGAGGGCGTGGCCGAGCGGCGCGACACATCAGCTTTATAGCAAACTGGGTGGCTGTGATGTTTACTCGTCTCCCGGCAACGCCCATCTCTCCACTCAATTTAAGGGCAATTCAGCAATACTGTTGCAATTAATGATTGCGCCACAAGATGGCTCCCTAATTTCAGTTCCAATGCTGAGATCTTTACATACCCCATACATAAAACGTGCAATGCTGAATCTTAAATGTCAGCCATATGATTGGTGGTTTATAGATACTATAGAGGGAGAGCGCTGCCAAGAAAAAAGACACCCAGCAAGACACTTCAAACGTACATCCTAATTCCCTAACCAAGGAAAGGGTATACATTTCAAGTTATATCAAATTAATAAAGTAAGTATATTGGATCATATTTATCATAGCAGGGAGCCTCATATTCAACATTATATACTACCTTGGTTAAAGAGACATTAATATTAAAACAAAGTTGACAATAGGGACACAAATCCACAATATTAATAAAAATAAAAATAAAAAGAGACTAAATACTGATTAGAAATCGTCAAGCGCTGAGCAGAGACTTTGAGGGGCGGAAACTTTTCTCTGATTTGTTTGCACTAGAGTATACCTAGTCCAGTCAGATCTTTCTGTAATGCAGGATGAGATCTGCAATCTGTCCCTAAAAGCAGTAGTAGTAGTAATCTCTACCTATCTATCTATCTGCAATCTGTCCCTAAAAGCAGTAGTAGTAGTAATCTCTACCTATCTATCTATCTGCAATCTGTCCCTCACAGCACCGGCAGCATCCTCTGGGTCACATGATGCACTGGCCAATCACAGCCATGCCATTAGTAGGCATGGCTGTGATGGTTTCTAGGGAAAACCAGTGAAACGCTTGTTGATTGGCTGCCCTTCAGCTATTCAACATGCGTGATCAAATACCCGATCCCAGAACTCAAACCCAAACTTTTTTTCAAATGTCCGGGCTCGGGTCCGGGTCACGGACACCCCAAAGTTCGGTACGAACCCATCTTTACAGTTTGGGTTCGCTCAACTCTAATAACAAGTTACCAGGAGGGGTCATCCAACTGTGCAACTATCAAGGTGGGTTTTAACCCTCTTGTGTCCCTTTGTTACGCTCAATAGTGAATTATTTAAGCAATGGTGAAACTGGCGAGCCCATGGTTTATAATCTAAATAAAATAATTATATTCCTTCTCCATGAGTGGTTGTATCTCTCCTGTGATTGTCAAATGCCCCTTGAATCTATACTGGTCTGCATATTCTCTGTTTTCCAACATTCCTGTGAACTGGAGGTGAGGCTTGGGACCCCTATAGGATGACCAATGTTAATGTTTTGTTTGTAATCTTAGGAAATGGTTAATCTTTGTCGATGCTTCCTTTAGAGTATTTAGAGCACAATACTCAGGTTGCTATATACACTTCTTTAAATGTTTGCATTGTTCACTTATGTATATCTACTCTCCATTTTTTCTAGTGATAAGTAGACATTTGGTGTTAGAGGTTCCTGAAGAAGCCAAAGACGGCGAAACATGTAGAGCATACACCCACAACTATGCTGTATGATTCACAGATGAATTGTTTTTAATTGTTTGTGCAATTTTGTATCATGTGCTCTTTTATATGGTTCTAATAAAATATGTATTTTTATAGAAAAACATTCTCTTATATTGATTATCTTGGCACCTTAAAATCCCATTATTTCTCTCCTGGTTCCTAAATATCAATTTGGCTAAGCTATTTGTAAAAAAAAAAAAAAAGAAATCCAGGCTTAGTGCAAAAAATACATGATAAATAACAACAGTGTTTAAAACCACTTCAAGACCGCCCGCCGTCATAATACGGCGACATTTTAAAGTGGAATACCGTTGTTATGGTAGCAGATAGCGGTATCTTTTTTTAATACGTTGTGACGTAAAGTTTTGCAATGGCCGCCACTTTATTCTCTAGGGTGTTATAAAAAAATATATATATTGTTTGGGGGTTCTAAGTAATTTTATAGCAAAAAAACCTGGTTTTAACTTGAAAACACCGAACTCCAAAAAGAGGCCCGGTCTTAAAGTGGTTAAGGAAGAATAACAACAGCCTTGAGATAGCTGCACTCACATCAATCTGGATACAGGACAGATCAGCTGCGGCTGCTGCATATGGGGCACTTGGGCGCCGCCTCCCCGCCGCTGAGAAGGGAAAAAAATGTCAGCCCTGCCCCCCTGCAGGAGGCACCGGTACATTGACTTTTCTTTTTTTTTTCCCTTGGCTCCTTGCTGTCTAGGCTGGTGACTGTATACCCTACCTGGGGCTCTGTATACTGCTATCTGGCACCCTGTATACCCTACCTAGCACCCTGTATACTGCTACCTGGCACCCTGTATACCCTATCTGGGACCCCTGTATCCTGCTACCTGGCACCCTATATACTGCTACCTGGGGCTCTGTATATACTATCTGGGACCCCTGTATACTGCTACCTGGCAACCTATATACTGCTACCTGGGGCTCTGTATACCCTATCTGGGACCCTTGTATACTGCTATCTGGGACCCCTGTATACTGCTATCTGGGACCCCTGTATACTGCTACCTGGCAACCTATATACTGCTACCTGGGGCTCTGTATACCCTATCTGGGACCCCTGTATACTGCTATCTGGGACCCCTGTATACTGCTATCTGGGAGCCCTGTATGCTGCTACCTGGCACCTTGTATACTGGTACCTGGGGCTCTGTATACCCTATCTGGGACCCCTGTATACTGCTATCTGGGACCCCTGTATACTGCTATCTGGGATCCCTGTATACTGCTACCTGGCACCCTGTATACTGCTACCTGGCACCCTGTATACCCTACCTGGCAACCTGTATACTGCTATCTGGGACCCCTGTATACTGCTACCTGGGACCCTGTATACTGCTATCTGGGACCCTGTATACTGCTACCTGGCACCCTGTATACCCTACCTGGCACCCTGTATACTGCTACCTGGCGCCCTGTATACCCTAGCTGGCACCCTGTATACCCTACCTGGCACCCTGTATACTGCTACCTGGACCCCTATATACTGCTATCTGGCACCCTGTATACTGCTACCTAGGACTCTGTATACTGCTACCTGGGGCTCTGTATACTGCTACCTGGGGCTCTGTATGTATACCCTACCTGGCATTCTGTATACTGCCACCTGGCACCCTATATACTGCTACCTGGGGCTCTGTATACCCTATCTGGGACCTCTGTATCCTGCTACCTGGCACCCTATATACTGCTACCTGGGGCTCTGTATATCCTATCTGGGACCCCTGTATACTGCTACCTGGCAACCTATATACTGCTACCTGGGGCTCTGTATACCCTATTTGGGACCCCTGTATACTGCTACCTGGCAACCTGTATCCTGATACCTGGCACCCTATATACTGCTACCTGGGGCTCTGTATACCCTATCTGGGACCCCTGTATACTGCTATCTGGGACCCCTGTATACTGCTATCTGGGACCCCTGTATACTGCTATCTGGGACCCCTGTATACTGCTACCTGGCCCCTTGTATACTGGTACCTGGGGCTCTGTATACCCTATCTGGGACCCCTGTATACTGCTATCTTGGACCCCTGTATACTGCTATCTGGGACCCCTGTATACTGCTACCTGGCACCCTGTATACTGCTACCTGGCACCCTATATACTGCTACCTGGGGCTCTGTATACCCTATCTGGAAGCCCTGTATACTGCTACCTGGCACCATGTATACTGCTACCTGGCACCCTGTATACCCTACCTGGCAACCTGTATACTGCTATCTGGAACCCCTGTATACTGCTACCTGGGACCCTGTATACTGGTACCTGGGGCTCTGTATACCCTATCTGGGACCCCTGTATACTACTATCTGGGACCCTGTATACTGCTATCTGGGACCCTGTATACGGCTACCTGGGACCCTGTATACTGGGGCTCTGCATACTGCTATCTGGGGCTCTGTATACTGCTACCTGGGGCTCTGTATACTGCTATATGGTGACTCTGTATACTGCTATATGGTGACTGTATACTGCTATATGGTGACTTTGTATACTGCTATATGGTGACTCTGTATACTCCTATCTGGTGATGCTGTATATACCACTATCTGTGATGCTATATACCCTATCTGGTGATGCTGGGCTGTATACTCCTGACACAAGGGGTGGAAACTATAAGGGGTGGGGCTTATGAGAAGTGGAAATGGTCAAAAAGGAAGGGTGGGGTCTGGTGCCCCCCCATCCTAAAATTTCACCAGCCGCCACTGGGACAGATAATATCGATATAGTGTTATAGTGTTGCACCATCCCTTTAAATCTTTAAATAAAAACATTTGTATGAATCATGCGCAATCATGAATACTTGAATCCAAAAATCCCCCCCTCCCCCCCCCCCAAATCAATATTTCCACACATAAGCAAAGGTGAACAATAAACCACCAATAGTCCACAAAAACACTTATAAAGTCTGTGATTTGATTTAAAATGTATACGTGATAAGGAAATGATGCATCAGTTTTTTCCAATGTGATCAATTCAGTGTTCTACCACTTGTGCATACTCCACTTTCTTATCAAATATATTTGACCTCCTGAGTATGAAGTCTTCAGTGCTTTCAGTGACATAGTGAACAGAATCAGCTCAAGATGCAGCCTAGTAAGCCTTAAAAATCCACACCTGTCTCAGCCAACAAAATGGACCCAGTGCAAGGAGGAAAACAAACAAACTACGTAGTGAAGCATTGTATTAAAACCACAACTTATTAAACCACAGAGAGGTACTCAGAAAAGTATAAGTAGAGATCAGCATGTAAACAGTGCCGCCGCTCTGCATGACAATGTCAGAGCAAAGACGTGTTTCATCACAACGGACATCTTCAAGGGGCCGGGTAAGAAGTTGGTTCACAGGTGGTGTAACACTGAAGCTACCCATCTGATTAGAAACCTAGTTCAACCCCCCTTTCCCAAACTGAGGTATGTTGTACAGAGGATTGCAAGAGGCTGATATCAAATCAAATTCAGGTACTATCATTAACTGCGCTTAACAAATAAATTTAAAGCGGAGTTCCACCCAAAAGTGGAACTTCTGCTTTAAGTGCAGGTGACCCCTTAACATGCCACAATTGGCATGTCATTTTTTTTGGGGGGGGACCCTGTTTTCACAGGGTCCCAGCTCCCACTTTCTCTCCTGGTGCCGCGGAACCGGAAGGAAGTTCACCTGTCCTTCTTCCCCCTCCCAGCGATCTTCTGGGACCTGTGCCGAGGCCATTCACAGCCCTGTAGCGTGGCTCGAGCATGCGCAGTGGGCGCCTGGCTTGGAAGCCAAAGCCGGGTACCCACAGTAGCAATGCCGGCGCCGCACGGAGGAGGGGGAGAGAAGCGGCGCCGGCATCGCTGGACCGGGGGACAGGTGAGTGTCTGATTATTAAAAGTCAGCAGCCACACTTTTTGTAGCTGCTGACTTTTAAAAGGGTGGAACTCCACTTTAAGTATTAAACTGTCACAAAAGGATACTTAAGAACTAAACTGTCATAAAACGATACTTCATTTTGTTAAGTAAATGTGAGTAAAACAGGACTGCATTATTTTTGTTAAAACATAGTTTTCCCTTAGTCCAGCTTTTATCATGACTGTATGATAAAAAGACAAACGATTCCCCCTGTCACTTTATCTTTTACACTTTGCTGCCTGTTCATTATACACTCATCACTGTTGACTGATAACTGGCCTGCTGCATGAGGTATAACTTTTTAGAACTCAAGGGGGGAATTTACTAAAACTAGATAATAACTGGAACATCTGTGCATAGTAACCAATCAGCTTCTAGGTTCAGCTTGTTCGGTTAAGCTTTTCTAAATCTAAGCTAGAAGCTGACTGGTTGCCATGCACAGCTGCTCTACATTCTGGTTGCTCTAGTCTTATTCCCCTCAATGTCCATTGTTTGTTCCTTCAGTGATGCTCTCCCCAGCTGTCAGGACTGTAGAAGAGGGTACAGTCAGACAATGTCACAGACACAGACAATGTCACAGCCGTGGCTTACATCAACTATCAAGGTGGCAACAGAAGTCAAGCAACTCAAGGGGAGGTAGATATTTTCTGACCTGAGTGGGACAGCACAATCATGTCTTGACTCAAACCAGATTGCCGGAGTAGCAAATTGGTAATGTGTGCCACCGACAATAGGATTCGGGGAAGTGGTCAATTGAGATGTTTCGGGACCTTTGAGGCATTTGGGGGATGCCAGCCATAGACAGTGCCTAAAGCTAGTGGTAAAATGTAATTATATTGCGTTACCTTGCTCCCAACTTCAGGTGATTTGACAATAGCAAGCAGAATTGTAAGAATGCCCATATAACCCCTACTCCTAGCAATTACTTGGGATTTTCCTGCATTGATAACTAGCTGGGCAGCAAACAAGTAGGCCAATGGCACAGCTTCCAGACCAGTAACCTAGTAATGCCACTTAGACTGTATCCTAACCCCCACTGGATAGAAGATGCAGGAACAGAATGCAATATCACTTCGGACACTGGACTATGCATTACCCCCCCCCCCCCCCCAGGAGCTCTGGTGAACACTGGTTCGTACTTCGATTATGCACTTCAGGCAAGTCTGTGTCATCTGCTGGAGTAACCTGCTTCTGTACTTATCCATTTGGTTAGTGGATGCCTCCCTACTGTTATAGCTACTGATCTCTGAGCCTGACCCCTGACCGTGAGAGAGGGAGAGATGGTCGAACACACCTTTCAGATACTTGCAGTCTGCAGATACTGCCACTTTCACTGATGACAGCGCTCTCAACCACTACTAAAATCATGAAACCCAACTTCAAGCTCCTGGCCAGATGGTATTACATGCTAGTACAACTACGCTCCACGTACATGGAGTCACATATCCTCCAATATATATACAGTATCTCACAAAAGTGAGTACGCCCCTCACATTTTTGTAAATAGCTTGTTATATCTTTATATATATGTATATGTGACAACACTGAAGAAATGACACTTTGCTACAATGTAAAGTAGTGAGTGTACAGCTTGTATAACAGTGTAAATTTGCTATCCCCTTATAATAACTCGACACAGCCATTAATGTCTAAACTGCTGGCAACAAAAGTGAGTACACCCCTAAATGAAAATATCCAAATTGGGCCCAAAGTGTCAATATTTTGTGTGGCCCCCATTATTTTCCAGCACTGCCTTAACCCTCTTGGGCATGAAGTTCACCAGAGCTTCACAGGTTACCACTGGAGTCCTCTTCCACTCCTCCATGATGACATCACGGAGCTGGTGGATGTTAGAGACCTTGCGCTCCTCCATCTTCAGTTTGAGGATGCCCCACAGATGTTCAATAGGGTTTAGATCTAGAGATATGCTTGGCCAGTCCATCACCTTTACCCTCAGCTTCTTTAGCAAGGCAGTGGTTGTCTTGGAGGTGTGTTTGGGGTCGTTATCATGTTAGAATAGTGCCCTGCGGCCCAGTCTCCGAAGGGAGGGAATCGTGCTCTACTTCAGTATGAAACACTACATGTTGGCATTTATGGTTCCCTCAATGAACTGTAGCTCCCCAGTGCTGGCAGCACTCATGCAGCCCCAGACCATGACACTCCCACCACCATGCTTGACTGTAGGCAAGACACACTTGTCTCCTCACCTGGATGCCACCACACACGCTTGACACCATCTGAACCAAATACGTTTATCTTGGTTTCATCAGACCACAGGACATGGTTCCAGGAATCCATGTCCTTAGTCTGCCTGTCTTCAGCAAACTGCTTGCGGTCTTTCTTGTGCATCATCTTTAGAAGAGGCTTCCTTCTGGGACGACAGCCATGCAGACAATTTTGATGCAGTGTGTTGTGTATGGACTGAGCACTAATAGGCTGACCCCCCCCCCCACCCCTTCAACCTCTGCAGCAATGCTGGCAGCACTCATACGTCTATTTCCCAAAGACAACCTCTGGATATGACGCTGAGCACGTGCACTTAACTTAATTGGGAGACCATGGCGAGGCTGTTCTGAGTGGAACCTATCCTGTTAAACTGCTGTATGGTCTTGGTCACGGTGCTGCAGTTCAGTTTCAGGGTCTTGGCAATTTTCTTGTAGCCTAGGCCATCTTTATGTAGAGCAACATTTTTTTTCAGATCCTCAGAGAGTTCATTGCCATGAGGTGCCATGTTGAATTTCCAGTGATCAGTATGAGAGAGTGAGAGCGATAATACCAAATTTAACACACCTGCTCCCCATTCACACATGAGAGCTTGTAACACTAACGAGTCACATGACACCGGGGAGGGAAAATGGCTTATTGGGCCCAATTTGGAAATTTTCATTCAGGGGTGTACTCACTTTTTTTGCCAGCGGTTTAGACATTAATTGCTGTGTGTTGAGTTATTTTGAGGGGATAGCAAATTTACACTGTTATACAGGCTGTAAACTCACTACTTTACATTGTAGGAAAGTGTGATTCCTGCAGTGAATGATGTATAAAGAGTCTGAAATGCCCATTTTCAAAGCAAGTGAAGGCAATATTAAACAAAATAAACCAAAAAGTGCCTGACACCAACAGCGTGCATGCATACAAAAGTCCAATACAATTTTACATGTGAGGGCTATGTGGTCCTATATGGCGCATGGTGGGCATCTCAAGGGAAGGGACCATCCTCTAACTAAAACCTTGATTTATCTCCTGAGTCCCTCCAAACGCCATGCAGATACCGCCTGTGGGTTGGAGCAGTCTTTCCCCATCTGCATACATAGCAAGATGGCACCGAGACCATATTCCGTGTCGCAGTGTGATGACATCATCTGCATCCCAGTGCACACGCAGCACCCTGGCATGATGATGCCACACGCACAAGGTGTATGCTGACTCCATGCATAAAAGACTCTTTTGTCCTACTGGGTCTTGTGGGCCCTATTCTCGCAGCTCCCGGGACAGACTCCCATGGCAGTTATCATTTGGAGGTGCTGCAATTTTTAACCGGTTCCACACTGCGCGCTGTATATTTACGGCGGCAGTGTGGACGTGTCCCGCGAATTGCGTAAACTGGCGGCGATTCGAGCAGGCGCGGCTAGGGGGCGAGCGCACGCCGCCGCCAGCATGCTCTCGTGCCCGACACACTCCGGAGGCGCGGCGCGATGAGCGGCCAGAGTGGAAGAATGGGGAACCGCTGATGTAAACATGGCGGTTCCCCGCTCTGTCAATGGGGACATAAGAGATCTACTGATCCCTGTCACTGGGATCAGTTAGATCTCTTATGCCCATGGTAGCCCATAGCCCAGCCCCCCCACAGTTAGAACACACCCAGGAAACACAGTTAACCCCTAGATCGCCCCCTGCAGGTTCACTGCCAATGACATTTATACAGTAATCAGTGGACATTTAAATTACTGATCGCTGAATAAATGTCATTGGTCCCAAAAAAGTGTCAAAAATGTCCAACATGTCTGCTGCACTATCGCAGTACCGCTAAAAATCGCAGGTCGCCGCCATTACTAGTAAAAAATAAAAACCCCAAAAATTAATTCTCATCATCCGTAAACGCGGCCACTTTTGCGCAAATCAATCAATAAACGCTGATTGCGATTTTTTTTTACCAAAAATATGAGGAAGAATATAAATCAGCCAAAACCGATGAAAAAAAAATTTTTTATATTTTTTTTTGGATTTGAATTTTAGCAAAAAGTAAGAAATGTTTTTTTTTTTGCTAAATTGTCGCTCTTTCTTTGTATATAGCAGCGATCAGGAATGACACAGCGTTGATCAAGTACCACCAAAAGAAAGCTCTATTTGTGGGGAGAAAAGGACGCAAATTTTGTATGGGTACAACATCGCACGACCGCGCAATTGTCAGTTAAAGCGACGCAGTGCCAAACAGCAAAAAGTGCTCTGGTCCTAACCTGGGAAATACTCCCGGGGTGAAGTGGTTAAACTACACTAAGCTGATCTGTAAGTGTCTGGTCCCATGATTGGCCATTGAGGTTTGAGTATTTACCCATCCTTTCAAAGGATATGTTCATTATAGTACTATCATTATTATTTTTGAACTTTAAAACTTTGCTTTTTTAATCCTGTAGATATTTTATTACTGTATTACAAGAGATGGAGGTATATCATTTCATGTACTAGTTTACTACACATATGTTGTAGCTCCATCAATGCCCATAACCCTCCTACTTCCCTTTTAACTCCCCCTCTTTTGCTTTTTTTATTTCTCATTTCTATACTCTCTATACCCCTATCCTACTCCTGCATATCTGTAAGGAAGCTGTTGTGGCCACTGGTAAGCCTGTGCGCGGACGCACATAGCGTGTGCGCACGTTTGTGCGCGTTCGCACACGCCTATGCACATGCGCGCGCCTGTGCATGCGCCTGTGTGCGTGTGCGCCGGCATTGGCGCCAAACGGCCCATTTAAGCTGACTGACTCCCTGTAGCCGGTGCTGTCCGTTCTACAGCGTCTGAGTACCTGTGAGCCCCAGCTCTGTTCCTGTTATCCAGTTCCTGTGATCCTTCCTGTTTCCTGTTTAGACCCAGCTTGACCCGACCTGCTGTTATCTGCCTGCACCAACCCCGGCTATCCTCGACCATCCAATTGTCTGACCCATC
Source organism: Glandirana rugosa (assembly GCA_018402905.1). Lineage (NCBI taxonomy): Eukaryota > Metazoa > Chordata > Amphibia > Anura > Ranidae > Glandirana > Glandirana rugosa. The sequence continues at coordinate 784,892 of BLSH010460227.1, read as the reverse complement.
TGTACTTCTGCAGCCAGCCCTGTTACGGTTAAGTAGAGCTTGGTATCTGCTTTGGATTTATCCCTGGCCCTTGTTTTTGCCGGTTACGAACCTTGCTTGGACTTGACCATTCTTCTGCCTGATCCTTTATACCGCACCACCAGGCAGTTGCCGGCCCAGCCTGTACCACCACTCTTCTGACCTGCACAACTGCTTGAGATCTCACACCATCATCAGTGGCCATCCAGCCCTCGTGCCATCCTGCACTCCCGGACCTCCTGTCTGCTCTATCAGGGGTCCCTGAATCAGGTGCGCAAGAGTGTTTGTTCCCTGCACAAGCCAGACTCCACCACCAGGTGGTTGACAATATCTGTCCATTTTTTGGCTCCTATGAAATGGCAAGGTGTTAGCTGATTAGGTTAACATTCTTAATTGATAGTTATATGAAACTGTGGATCTGTGCAGCAAGTATTATTATTGGCACTGTTCTTGTGACTGCCTGTAAACCTCAATAAAAAATAGAATGAATGTAAAAAAACAAAAATTGAAGCTATTGAAACTGCAGCCTATTAAAAGTGCTTACATGCTGTGCATCATGTCGGTACAACATTTCTGGCTTTTTTGATGTGAAATAAATATGTTAAGGATTTCTTGATTATAAACAGTTGTGTAGTATCCCTGTTTAACTGAAGCCTACTACAAAGTGAACAACTGAGCATGTACTAAATATTTTTTCTGTAATTTTTTCAGTGAAATAATACCCTCTAATTTTGATTTCTTCATTACAACCTGCCAGTTGCCCCCTCTTAGGCCTCATACACACGGACGTTTCTAAAAAAATAAACAAAACGTCGGGCCCGACGTCAAGGAAAAAAAGTCGGCGTTTTTCGGCGTTATGCATCGGCGTTTTTGAGCGTTAGTGAGCGTCGGCGTCAATAGGCGTTTTTTTAAAAAAATCATCCCTCTGCTATTTTCAACCTAAAAACGTCGGCGTCAAAAAACGCCGGAAAACGCCAGTATAATAATAGGTGGCGTTTGTTGGCATATTGTGGCATATTGTGGCGTCGGTGTCAAAAAATGCCAAAACGTTACAGCCTCAGAACGCGATGGCTGTGGGTTCTAGTTTCAGCTCACTAACGCCGACGTCATCTACAGCTCAAAAACGCCGACGTTTTTATGGGGCCATTGACTAACATGGAGAGCTGCAAAAAACGCCAGAAAACGCCGGCGTCAAAAAACGTCCGTGTGTATGAGGCCTTAGGCCTCATACACACGGGCGTATCTAAAAAAATAAACAAAACGTCGGGTCCGACGTCAAGGAAAAAAAGGCGACGTTTTTCGGCGTTACGCATTGGCGTTTTTGAGCGCTAGTGAGCGTCGGCGTCAATAGGCGTTTTTTAAAAAAAATCATCCCTCTGCTAGTTTTCAACCTAGAAACGTCGGCGTCAAAAAACGCCGGAAAACGCCGGTATAATAATAGGTGGCGTTTGTTGGCGTTTGTTGGCATATTGTGGCGTCGGCGTCAAAAAATGCCAAAACGTTACAGCCTCAGAACGCGATGGCCATGGGTTCTAGTTTCTGCTCACTAACGCCGACGCCACCTACAGCTCAAAAACGCCTACGTTTTTATGGGCTCATTGACTAACATGGAGAGCTGCAAAAAACGCCAGAAAACGCTGGCGTCAAAAAACGTCCGTGTGTATGAGGCCTAAAACTGTGGTCTGCTAAAGCTGCTTACATAGTGTGCATTCAATATGTTCAATTTTTATTCAGTCTGGGTTCACACCTATGCAAATTGGATGCGGCTTGCACCGCATCCAATTCGCATGACACTTGAAAACACATTGTTTTCAATGTGTCAGGTTCACATAGGTGCGGTGCATTCACACTCCGCATTGCACAGAAAACATGTGCGTTTTCTGTGCAATGCAGTGCGAATTCGCAGGCCATTCTGTTAAATGGGAGTGCATCTGACCCGCAGATGTGCTCCGCATTGAACTGAACTGCGATTTTACGGGGATCTTTCCCCCTGCACTTCCCATCCCTCCGCAGCTGCTGCGCTGTGAGAACAGACAGGAGCCACCGAACGACGGCTCCGCCCCTTCCAAGCAGCAAACAGGCTGAAATTTGCACCGCAATGGTGTGAATCCAGTCTTACTAATTTTAAAATCTGCCTGGTTTCTCCTTTTAAAATGGCGGCCTTGTAAAAGTGCTTACATAATGTGGTACAAAAATGGTCCTTGCCTCAGAAATAATATACTATAATTTTTACTTATAATTTGTAATTTATTTGATTTGACACAGCTTTTAGGCCTCATACACACAGGCGTATCTTAAAAATAAGGAAAACCTCGGGCCCGACGTCAGGGAAAAAAAATCAGCGTTTTTCAACATTATGCATCGGCGTTAGTGAGCATTGGCGTCAATAGGCGTCTTTAAAAAAAAATCCTCTGCTATTTTTCAACCTAAATACGTCAGTTAACGCCGGTATGGCATTAGTGGGCGTTAGTGAGCGTTTTGCGGCGGCGGCGGCGTCAAAAAACGCCAAAACGTTACAGCCTCAGAACGCGCTGACAGTGGGTTCTAGTTTCAGCTCACTAACACCGACGCCCTCTACAGCTCAAAAATGTCAGCATTTTTATGGGGCCATTGACTAACATGGAGAGCTGCAAAAAATGCCAGAAAACGTTGGCCTCAAAAAAACATCCGTGTGTATGAGGCCTTACCATCTGTTAATTAGACTGCATCACTTAGTTGTTGCCTGCAGTCTGTTCCAGAGCTTTCTTTATTTTCCCAGTACCTAACTGCATAATTTTTAGACCACCCTCTAAAAATGTTAAAAGACTGTGCACCCAAAACAACACACACCTTAACTTCAGGTTACTAACATGCAACTTTTCAGTCACAAATTTCTCCTGCGGTGGGAGGCTAGTGGATGTCATACGGGGCTGCCTGTTTCTAACAGTTTGTGATCTCCAGTGATTATATGAGCATGGTGCATTATAGAAATTAGCATTTATGGTTTTCTTGCAGTGAGGACATTGGGGTGACTTAGAGAGTAACTCCACTCTCGTAGGGAAAAAAAATAGCAAATAAAGAAAAAATAATATAGCGCATATAATTGCGACACAAATCATATTGTAATTGAATGTCATTAAAAATTAACCTTTCCTAAGAATGCATTGCAATATGGCTACCTGGAGTTGTTCTGTACACAGAGTGTGTACTGGACACACCCCAGAAACATAATTTCCCACTTGTGTAATTGGCTCATCAGTTTTCCCAGGAGTCTGGCAAAGATATAAGTCAGATTTCAGGCATCCCCTGCAACAAAAATTTCATTTTTGGAGAGATATTATTAATACAAACTCGTCTAAAGGGATGCAGGCCCAGCAGATTTCCTTATTAGAGCCCTGCAGCTGCACACCTGACAGTTAATTATGAAGTCACTCCCATTAGACTCACTCAGAACAAAGCCACAGACAAACAGAGGAATTTCCTCAGAATAACAAAAGGTAGGAATCTACAACAAAGTTTGTGATAATCCCTGCAATGTACATACATCACCTAGAGGGGAATGTTTTTTTCTCAACAAAGTGGAGTTACACTTTAATAAAGACAAATATACTGTTCACTTTGCAAGGAAATTTTCCCCAGAGCTTAGTCAATGAGATGAAGCTTTGCAGATTTCCATCATTGAACCATGAGCAAGCAAAAATTCTGTTTTTTAATTTTCTTTACAAATGATTGGATATTCTTTGCAAAGTTACATTTCACTAAAATCACCAAGCTCTGGGGGAAATTCCCTTGCAAAGTGGTCAGCCTATTTACCTTTAGTATATCAACACCATTGAATCAACCAGGTGAGCGTATGCTTTCCTTGTCCCAAGCCCTTTTTGTTGTCTACACTGACCTGATCTTGTTATAAGAGCTGTCCAAACATAAGGAAAACCTTGAGAAAAGAGGTGATATATGCAAAATTATGTGGGGGTACCTCTATATATTATAAAATAAACTAACCTGTTTTAAAAGTGCATTTATCCTTTTAGAAGTTTAAATTTGTAAGTTGAAAAACCTGGCCAAAGAAAATGCCTTATTAATCGAAATCAAGAAAAACCTTGTGACTACAAGCATTGCAGGTGTGCTGTAGTATGCAAATGGTTTGTATATGTTGGATGACCAGATACTGCTAAAAATTGTTTGTTCTGCTGCCCCAGGTGTAAAAGTGGTACTGCTGTTGCAAGTTTTGCAATGATTTATCGCTCTCCTAAAATGATCCGACTTCTTGTTGGGTGTAGCGAAGTTTAGAAAAAAACAAAACATAAAGCTTTGCAAATTCTACATAAGTTACATTTATAGAACTATACTATATTATCAAGAGTATTGGGACACCTGCCTTTACATGCACATGAACTTTAATGGCATCCCAGTCTTAGTCCATAGGGTTCAATATTGAGTTGGCCCACACTTTGCAGCTATAACAGCTTCCACTCTAATTCATCCCAGAGGTGTTCTATCGGGTTGAGGTCAGGACTCTGTGCAGGCCAGTCAAGTTCCTCCACCCCAAACTCGCTCATCCATATCTTTATGGACCATGTTTTGTGCAGTGGTCCAAATCATTTGGTGGAGGGGGGATTATGGTTTGGGGTTGTTTTTCAGGGGTTGGGCTTAGCACCTTAGTTCCAGTGAAGGGAACTCTTAAGGCATCAGCATACCAAGACATTTTGGACAATTTCATGCTCCCAACTTTGTGGGGACAGTTTGGGGATGGCTCTTTCCTATTCCAACATGACTGCGCACCAGTGCACAAACAAGGTCCATAAAGACATGGATGAGCAAGTTTGGGGTGGAGGAACTTGACTGGCCTGCACAGAGTCCTGACCTTAACCCGATAGAACACCTTGGGATAAATTGGAGCAGAGACTGCGAGCCAGGCCTTCTCATTCAACATCAGCGCCTGACCTCACAAATGCGCTTCTGGAAGAATGGTCAAATATTCCCATAGACACACTCCTAAACCTTGGGGACAGCCTTCCCAGAAGAGTTTGAGCTGTTTTAGCAGCAAAGGATGGGCCAACTCAATATTGAACCCTATGGACTAGGATGCCATTAAAATACATGTGCGTGTAATGTCGTCCCAATACTTTTGGTTATATAGTGCATGTTTGGCTGCACACTGCTAACTGAGAATTCTATACCTTGTGGCTTCCCAATTGGTACTATAAAAGACACATGAACATGTGTAAAATCTGGTGCAGCTGTGCATAGTAGCCAACCAACTTCTAACTTCAGCTTGTTCAGTTAAGCTTTGACGAAAAAATGGAAACTGATTTGTTTCTTTGCAAAGCTAAACCAGATTTTGCACTCTCCGGGTTTAGTAAATTAACCCCATAGCCTCGATTGTCCATTATGAGATCGATCGATCCAGAGCCACACATGAGCCAGTGAGAATTGTTCTATGATGGCGACTGCATTTTAATAAAATTAAATGTCCAATCTTGCTCTAAAGTCAAAATAAGTGCTTTACTCAATAAGAAATAAGAAAAAGTCCACAAAAGGATGCTCCACACTATAAACACTATTACGGTGCTTATTGTGGTATTTGCAATGTGCAATGAAGAACCTGCATGATCCGTACTCACAGCAGTGTATTTAAGTTTTGTGCTGCCCTAGGCCTGACTAAACTCGTGCACCCCTCTAATTTAAATATGAGGCACCCCTTCCTGTTTCTTTACCCGCCTTGAAATTTTCCAGTGGGGACACTAGTTTTGAGGGTTGGGGGGTGGGCAATGGATTCCCCTTATTTGCAGAGATTTCCTCACACTTCCTGTTTGCCTATGGGGCAGGACAACAACTCATTAGTTGGGGTCCGCCGCCTGGGCCCCTCGGGACACCTACATATGTATGGGCTGCCCCGCCAAACCGCTTTATGGGGGTACTAGACCGATTTGCCTTCTGGGCCAATCTGCCCCATAGGACTGGCACTACACTAAGTTTCGTGCTGCCCCCCTGCAAAGTGCCGCCCTAGGCCTGGAACAGCGAGGGCAAAGGTGTATCATACAGCTGACAGGTATGGAAAAATACACAACTGCACAAAGGATGGCTGTGAGCGCATGCAAGCCAACATATACAGTATAGGCGGTCCCCGGGTTACAAACAAGATAGGGACTGTAGGTTTGTTCTTAAAGCGGAGGTCCACCACCGATTTGATAATTAAAATTTAGCAGCTACACATGCAGTAGCTGCTGACTTTTAACTTTAGGACACTAGGTGAAGGTGTATATAAGGGGCGCGCCACTGACTGATGTAAGGGGGCACACTGGCTGATAAAAGGGGGCACTGATTGATGTAAGGGCACACGCACTGAAGTAAGGGGCACTCTGGCCAATCTAAAGGGACACTGAGTGATGTAGGGAGCACTCTTGCTGATAAAAGGTGGCACAGAGTGATGTAAGGTGGCACTCTGACTGATGTAAAAGGGGCACTGACTGATCGTAAGGGGGGCCAGGACAAGGGAGGGAGGGGCAGCTGCCCTGGGCACAGTGTGGGAGGAGGCACTGGATTGCCAGCATGCAGAAAATTCTGTCCACAAAATACTTGGGCTGTCACATTACCCTATGCACCAGCCTGCCCAAAAAAGAGCAAAGGATGTGCCTATACTTATTGCCTCCTCTCTATGGGCACCAGCCAGGCTCTTTCCGGAAAGGAGAAACTTGCTCTCTGGTTCTGAGTAGTTTAGAGAGTGATAGTTCAGGTCAGCAAAGCAAGACAACATTACACCGCAGCCCTGAGCACTGCTTCCTGCCCAGAACATCAGAGCTCATCCCAGGGCACAATGAAGATTTCAGATGATGGATGGCAGACTGCATCTTCTCCACCTATGAGTCCTCACCTATTCTGCCTTGCAGATTGTACCATACTGTGCTCTAAATCTGCCCTTCACCTTGCAGTGCAGGTTTACTGAAATAGGAAGTACAATTCTTGAATAGGTTAGTAATTAATAGGACTTTTCATGGTAGTCAGGCACAGAATAAAAGTAATACAAGGCAAACCAGGAGCACAGAGAAACTAGGAAGTTGTTCAGGCAACCTGGGCTGCATCGTGCATGTCTATATATATATATATATATGGAAGCAGACATTGAGGTGGGCCAGGAAGTGATAGAAGAGAAAGGGATGTAAACCCAAAGTAGAGCAGGCAACATCCACACAGAAGCCAGCAGCACATGTGAATAGAGTGGCAGATCTAACAGAACCACTGCAGCAAGGAGGTAAGAATTTCACAAACAGAAAACTCTATACATTATGCCTTACGTAGACTTGACCAAGGTATTCATTGTCTCTACAGTTGCTGGTTTTAATGAAGTTCTTCTTTATGGTAAGCTCACTAGGACAACAAATTTGTTTTCTGTGTGCATAAAAAAAGAAAAAGACGGAAATGTTTAATTAAAAAAAAAGGATCCTTTGTCCTGAGGTTTATTTGTGTCCCAGTAATTAGTATCTTGTGGTATATGTGTGCAGCGTTTACAGCAGGCACAGATTCTGTTCAGTCTTCCTTTAACACCCTCCCACTGGTCATGTCCTTTGTTCCGCAAGGCATGCTATGCACGCTGCAGATCTTCTTTTCTTCTGTTTTGTGCCAGCGTACCCCATATCTTTCATATTTCAAGTCTTGCTCACAATTTGTCATGCTGTTTTGTAAATTGTAAATTTGTAATTGTAAAGTCAGGCAGATTACTTGCTATGATTAATATAATTAATACGGTTAATGTTATTAATTTGGTTATATTTTAATTTTATTAACGTTATGTTATGCTATTATTATATATAATTAGTGTTGAGCGAACCCGGACTGTAACGTTCGGGTCCGTACCGAACTTTCGGGTGTCCGTGGCACGGACCTGGACCCAGACATTTCAAAAATCGTTCGGGTTCGGTCCGGGTGCACCTCATTTTATCGTCTTGGGGCCTGGCTTGGGCTTGCTAAAAACTTTACAGACCCAGGTCCAGGCACGGTGCCTGTGGGCTTTCAAGCCATGCCTGGGCTTGCAATGTCAGGCCCAAGCGAGTTGTGATTAATATATATTATTATCGTATTGTATTGCAATTATTTTAATTTTATATTGGTTTAATTATTGTAATTGGCATAATTAATATAATTAGTATCGTTCATTAGACGGACTGAAATGTTAATGTTTAAATGTTAAATGTTTTGTCGTACTGTTTAACACTCGTTCTGAACTTTATACTTTCTATACCCCATG
>BLSH010460227.1:757491-776640 GCA_018402905.1 Glandirana rugosa | reverse complement strand
GCCCTAGTTTGAAGATGATTTTAGAACAGTTATATGGCTTCTACCGTTAATTAATACTTTTCAGACACAGTTTGAAGATGATCCACATTCACCTCCATTTTTGCTTTTTTTATGATTTTATTTTTTTTTAAATATTTAAAGTTATTTTCCTGTCCCCATTTTTTTGTAGGGCACTTGCCCTACCCTTACCCCCATTTTACTTCCTTTTGCAGCCCTCTAGGGCTTTCCAGGACTTTGTTACAGCCATTTTTGTGCCTAAAAGTTCGGGTCCCCATTGATTTCAATGGGGTTCGTTGTCCGTGCGATCGTTCGGGTTCCGTCCGGACCCGGACCCGGACTTTGTCCCGAAGTTCGGCCGGACCAGCAGAACCCGAACTTCCAGAGGTTCGCTCAACTCTATATATAATGTTATTTTATTAATATTATGTTATTAATATATGATTAATAACATTAATATAGTTAATGTTTACATATTGCTTGTATTGTTTAACCACTTGACCTCCGGAAGGTTTTATCCCCTTCATTACCAGGGCTTTTTTTTTTTTGCTATTCAGCACTGTGCTACTTTAAAGTGGTTGTAAGCTCGTGACAACCACTTTAACCTACAGGTAAGCCCAGGGCTGTTGATGGGGGGGACCACCAGTCCTCCTGTAGGGGGCCCAGGCACACAGGAGGGGGGCCCAAGCAGCAGAGGGTGACAGTGTGGTCGGACAGAAGCTGGCGGCTTCCCTGTCCCGTAAAAAAATAACAAATTGTACAAAAAAAAATATTTAAAAAATTGTAAATAAAAATAATTTTAAAACATTTAAACATTTTTTAAAAGATTATAAAATGTTTTTTTTTTTTTTCAAACATGTAAAAACAATTTAAAAAGGGCTAATTCACACAGCATCTCTGTTATCTTTGTGTCCGTTAAGAATAGTTTTAGTATATTTTTTGTGAAAATGTTGTTTTGATATACTCGAGGGGGGGCCTGCCAGGTAGGCTGTACGGGGCCCTGTGATTTCTAACAGCGGCACTGGGTAAGCCTATAATAAGGCTTACCTGTAGGTGCCCTGCATATCTCCTAAACCTGCACAGTGTACTCAGATTGCCGACATCATTTCGGTACATGCGCAGTGAAGAAACGGCCTGCGTGCCGTTTCTTCACTGAGATCGTTCCGTGACTGACGGCTCCCGCGTGCATGTGCGGGAGTGATGTCACGAGACTCTGGCCAATCACAGAGCCGGAGTCGCGGCCCCGGAAGAAAGAGGGGCTGAAGATGGATGCTGCCTGCACAGGGGACATCGCAGGCTTCGTTTGCAGGTAAGTGACACATAATGGGCTACTATGTGATGCATAGTAGCCCTTATGCATCTACTTTGCAGGGGAATATAGAGGAAGTAAACCCCATCAGGGTTTACGTCCTCTTTAACTGGAAATTGCTGGATCATGCAAAACTGTACGCAAATTAAAGTGATTGTAAAGTCTTTTTTTTTAATAATAAACATGTTATACTTATCTCCTGTGTGCAGTGGTTTTGCACAGAGCAGCCCAGATCCTCCTCTTCTCAGGTCCCTCTTCGCTGCTCCTGGCCCCTTCCTTCTGTCGAGTGCCCCCACAGTAAGCAGCTTGCTATGGGGGCACCCAAGCCAAGCTGCAACTCCATGTGTCCATTCAGACACAGAGCTGCCATTCGGCCCTGCCCCCTCGCTCTCCTGATTGGCTAACTGACTTTGATTGCCAATGGCGCCTCGGCTGTGCCAATCAGGAGGGAGAGTCGGATATCGCTGGACAGCCGAGGGACTTGTGGGCATCTCTGGATAGAGATGGGGCTCAGGTAAGTATTAGGGGGGGCTGAGGGGGGGCTGCTGCACACAGAAGGCCTTTTATTTTAATGCATAGAATGCATTAAGATAAAAAAAAACTTCTGCCTTTACAACTCCTTTAAATGTATATATTTATTTTGGTGGTATTTAATCACCACTCTTTTTTTTTTCTATATAAACGAATACCGAAAATGTAAAAAGAAAAAAAATTGTTTCTGTTATAAAATTTTGGAAACAAATAATCTTTCTTTAGGCCAAATGTAGTCTGCTACATTTGTTTGGTAAAAAAAAAAAAATAACCCAAATCAGTGTATATTATAGTTTGTGTGACAGTTATAAAGTCTATAAACTATGGTATATATTTGAAAATTGATCAATCCTGATGCACTGACAGCCTTCTCATTTCTTGAGGCTCTAAAATGCAAGGGCAGTACAAATGCCCCCCAAATGACCCTTTTGGGTCCAAGGTCCAAGGTATTTAGAAAGAGGTATGGCGAGTTTTTCAAAGTTGTAATTTTTTGTCACAATTTTTTGGAACAAGAAATTAAATAAAATTTGGGGTTTTTTTCCCTTTTTTTCAAATACTGTCATCAGTGCAGTACAATGTCATCATATGGCTGGTGTGGTGATTAACTAGTGAAAGTATGTAAAAAGAAAAAAAAAATGTATTCAAAACATTTTTTAAAGATTTTTTTTTAACCAGTTCCTTACCGAGTCATAGTAAAATGACGTCGGCAGGAACTGCTCGTCGATCCAGGCCGAAGTCATATGAGGTCGGCCGCTTCTCACCGCTGGGGATCGATCGTGTGCTGGGGGGTCGTGTCCCCACCCGATCGGGGTAATGAGCCAATAAAATTGGCTCTTTACCACGTGACCGGCTGTGTCCAATCACAGCCGGTCACTACCGATCTTCCCGCGCACGGCGCTCGTGCGCGCCCCCGGGGACGCGCAGCGCGGCGATCGGGGCTGAGGCTTGTCCCTCGGACAAAGCCCAGCTCCGATCTGTGTAAAGAGCCAATAGAATTGGCTCTTTACCACGTGACCGCCTGTGTCAATCACAGCCGGTCATGTGATGTAAACAAACTGCGGTAATGAGCTGTTACCGCGGTTCTCCCTGTCACACACCGATCGTGTGTGACAGGGAGATTGCGGTAACAGCTTGTTACCGCCAGATGTACACACCAAGCACACTGATTCCCCCCCTAATAAACAGGACCTGCCACCACCCCATCAAAGTACCTGTCACAGGTCCATCAGAGTACATGTCACCTGCCCATCTGAGTACCCAAGTACCTGTCACCTGCCCATCTGAGTACCTGTCACCTGCCCCTCTGAGTACCCGAGTACCTGTCACCATCCCATCTGAGTACCCGAGTACATGTCACAATCCCATCTGAGTACCCGAGTACCTGTCACCTGCCCATAAAAGTACCCGAGTACCTGTCACCTGCCCATCAAAGTACCCGAGTACCTGTCACCTGTCCATCAAAGTACCTGAGTACCTGTCACCTGTCCATCAAATTACCCGAGTACCTGTCACCTGCCCCTCAAAGTACTTGAGTACCTGTCACCTGTCCATCAAAGTACCCAAGTACCTGTCACCTGCCCATCAGAGTACCCGAATACCTGTCACCTGTCCATCAAAGTATCAGAGTATCTGTCACCAGCCCATCAGAGTACCCGAGTACCTTTCACCTGCCCATCAGAGTACCCGAGTACCTGTCACCTGCTCATCAGAGCACCCGAGTACCTGTCACCAGCCCATCAGAGTACCCGAGTACCTGTCACCTGCCCATCAGAGTACCTGTCATCTGCCCATCAGAGTACCCGAGTACCCGTCACCTGCCCATCAGAGTACAAGAGTACCTGTCACCAGCCCATCAGCGTACCCGAGTACCTGTCACCTGCCTATCAGAGAACCTGAGTACCTGTCACCAGCCCAGTAAAGTACCCGAGTACCTGTTACCAGATCATCAGCATACCAGAGTACCTGTCACCAGACCATCAGCGTTCCAGAGTACCTGTCACCTGCCCATCTGAGTACCCAAGTACTTGCCACCAGCCCATCAGCATACCCGAGTACCTGTCACCTGCCCACCTAAGTACCTGTCACCTGCCCACCTGAGTACCCGAGTACCTGTAACCAGCCCATCATAGTACCCGAGTACCTGTCACCTGCCCTTCAGATTACCCGAGTACCTGTCACCAACCCATCTGAGTAACCGAGTACCTATCTGCAGCCAATTGGAGTACCCAAGCACCTTTTACCAGTCCATCAGATTACCCGAGTACCTGTCTCCAGCCCATCAAAGTACCCGAGTACCTATCTGCAGCCCATGCCTCATAGAATATACCCCGGGTGTTTGCTTTCCAAAATGGGGTCATTTTGGGGGTAATTCCACTGTCCTGGTGCTCCAGGGCCTTCAAAAGTGTCATAGGTATGAATGAAATTTTATGTGTAATTTATGCTCCTAGAACGCCTGACGGTGCTCCCTGCATGTTGGACCTCTCTATGTGGCCAGGCTGTGTAAAAGTCTCATACATGTGGTATCGCCATACTTGGGATGAGTAGCAGAATATATTTTGGGGGTTCATTTTTGCTATGTACATGCTATGTGTTAGAAATATCTTATAAATTGACCACTTTGTGTAAAAATAAAAGCATTTTCATTTTCTTTCCACGTTTTGCAAAGACTTGTGGAAAAAAATTAACCATTCAAAAGACTCATAATGCCTCATAGATTATACGTTGGGGTGTTTGCTTTCCAAAATGGGGTCATTTTCTGGGCAATTCCATTGTCCTGGTGCTCCAGGGCCTTCAAAAGTGTAATAGGTCGTTAGGAAATTAGAAAATTCTGCTCCTAAAATGCATGACGGTGCTCCCTGCATGTTGGACCTCTCTATGTGGCCAGGCTGTGAAAAAGTCTCACACATGTGGTATCACCATACTCGGGGTGAGTAGCAGAATGTATTTTGGGGTGTAATTGGAAGTATGCATATGCTGTGTGTGAGAAATAACTTTTATGACAATTTTGTGCAAAAAAATAATAATAATAATAATTTCTTAATTGTCCCAAGAATTGTGGGAAAAAAGTACAACTTCAAAAAACTTGCCATGCCACTTATTACATACTTTGGAATGTCTACTTTTCAAAAGGGGGTAATTTGGGGGATATTTGTACATTCCTGGCATTTCAGGGCCTCAGGAATTGAGATAGGCCATCAGTGCATCAGGTGTGATCAATTTTCAATGATTGGCACCATAGTTTGTATAACTTTCACACAGACCAAATAATATACACTTATTTGGGTTATTTTTACCAAAGATAGGTAGCAGTATAGGTTTTGGCCCAAATTTCTGAACAAAAATTACTTATTTGCAAAATGTTATCACAGAAACTAAAAAAAGTGTTTTTTTTTCAACATTTTTACACTTTTTTCACTTATGTCGCAAAAAATAAAAAACCCAGAGGTTCTTAAATACCACCAAAAGAAAGCTCTATTTGTGTGAAAAAAATGATAAAAATTTTGTTTGGGTACAGTGTAGCATGAGAGAGTAATTGTCATTCAAAGTGTGAGAGCGCTGAAAGCTGAAAATTGGTCTGGGCAGGAAGGTCCTAAACGTCCTGTATTGAAGTGGTTAAATACTCTCATCAGAGTAATTAGGTGTCCCCATAGTGACATGGACTTACAAATATTTTGTTCCTTGATTCATTACCCATTTGGTAAGTCCATAGATAACAACACAGTTCGCTAGCAAACCATATTACATGAGTTCCATTTGCAGTACATAATTGATGCATTCCCACAAACCACAGGATAAAACTAAACCGCCATTATGAAGCTGACAGGCTACCACTTTTTGCCAACACCTTCACAGCACTTCATGTGGCAATATGACCGATTGGTGATGTGGACACATTATTGTTCTCCATGTATTCACTACACCAATAGTAAATCAGGGCCATTGGTTGCTTTAGGAAACTCCACCCCCCTTTGTGACAGGACCAGATGTATCCAGTAACACAATGCTATGAAAACCATGAGACCATACATAGGAAATACAGAATGTATAAATGTTATCAATCCTAAAAAGAAATATGTATTCTCATATTGCATCCCAATACTGTTAAAATAAATTATTTTATCCAACATCTGACTGCTTAATCTTTCATTTAACATCATACTAATATTACTGTATTTTTTCCCATTTTGTTCCCGTTTTCTTTCAAAACGGGCTCGCCCACCCACATTCAAGGTTAGCCAAACCTAAGTACCAAAATATTTTTCCCACAAAAACACATTGCATTTGTTATTATGCCTTCCCCATTTATTATTATGATTCTATTCTTTTCATAAAAAATATATAGAGGAAATGGGAATGCTGCCAACATGTTATTGCGAACAAGGCTTAGTAGCTGACCATTTGGGACCCTAAAGGACACCTCCAGCTCTCATATAATAGAAACCATATTTTCTTTAATTTAAAGATGCACAGGAGGTATGTATTTGTGTCTTGCCAAGTCAGTATTTTAGTTTCCCAGTGTCAGATTTGAAGATCCAGGTAACAGCATCTTAGATGGGCTGCAAGCAACAGCACAGCAAACTAGAGAATTAAAAAAGGGAACACATTAAGGTAAAAAATGTTTTACCTTCAGCACCACTTTGATAATGTTACTGTAATGTCTGGATATGTGTATCATTTTCTACAATATACAGAAAAGGATAAATTCTACAATGGATAGCATTCAGTACTTCCTACTTAAAGCAGAGTTCCACCCACAATTGGAACTTCCGCTTATCGGATTGCTCCCCCCCTCCGGTGTCCCATTTGGCACCTTTCGGGGGGAGTTGATACCTGTCTTTGACAGTTATCCAGTCCCCACTCCCAGGAGACCGCGCTGCAGCGAATTACATCAGCATCTCGGCTCCCTCCCCCTCCCTCCTTGCTCTCCTACTGGCCACCGGGCCAGTAGCAGAGCACAGTGGTGCCTCGCGCATGCACAGTAGGGGCCTGGCGTGAAGCCTTAATGCTTCACTGCCGGGTTCCCTTACCCGCAATGGAGGCAGCAGCACCCGACAGCTGATGGAAACATCAGCTGCGGTGCTGACATCACTGGACTCCAGGACAGGTAAGTGTCTTATTATTTAAAGGCAGCAGCTACAGTATGTGTAGCTGCTGACTTTTAATTTGTGCAGGTGTGAGCGGACCTCCTCTTTAAAGTGGTTGTAAAGCTTCAAGTATTGTTTCATTAAAATAATAAACACGTCATGTTTACCTGCTCTGTGCACTGGTTTTGCAGAGAGCAACCCGTGATCCTGACTCCTCCCACCTACGAGTGCCACCATAGAAACCCACTTCTTATAAGGGCAATCGCAGCAATCACATAGTACTCAATGGAAACTGAATGTAAATATTGGTTCTCTCTCATACAGATCAGCTCAGCTGTGAGAGCAGAGAGAAATGTGGCATGTGAGTGTGCAGAAGACTGTCAGACTGCATGTACACTCAGCATGCCTGCCCCAATGTCGCTCATCATTGCCCCCAGTAACAAGAATAAGAACAAGAAGTGTGCAGCCAACCCCTGTCACCTGTCCCAGTGTCACACTACTCACGCCATACACCATATCAACTCCCTGATCACTGCTGTATCAGCGTCCTGATCACCACTGTACCCCATACCAGCATCCTGATTACCACCATATGCCATACCAGTACCACAATCACAGTCATTCACCATATCTGCACCTTGATCACTGCCATACCTCATACCAGATCCCAATCACCACAATACGTCATACTAGCAACATGATCACCGCCATTCACCATATTAGAGCCCTGATCATACACCTTACCATGGAAAGGGAAGATTTCCCCAAAATTTGCAATTTCCTTTATTTTCACTTTTGGTTATAATGGTAAACAGGACAAATAGAGAAGATAAATCTCCCTAATGGGGGCAAAGACAGCATAAAAAAGAGAGGTGTTCTAATATATTTTGCCTTTAATTACACTTTAATTACATTTACACCCTGTAGTGTCAATGCCACCTAAATAAAGTAGGTGAAACCCCCTTGTAATACCCATAGCAGCTGGATGAATCATAAAATGTTTTAAACTCTGGTGATTCTGAAAGATGAACTGAACCCTACCGCTTTACTTTCAGGTTTTAAGGGAAAGACCTTTTAAGTGGTAACCTTGCTTTGATGAAGGAGGCAAATTATAGACCCTGAAACATGTTCGTTTTGTGTATAGTCTCCCATCTAATTTTACACTGGAACTTGTATCTGGACTTTAATATTACAGTGTGGCACTTCACTTCCACAGTATATGTACTACTCCCCTTCTCCAGTCTGTAACTAGATGATGAAGCAACTTCACACTAATTTGACCACCTCTGTTCTCAAAGCTACTGTAGTCTGACAGTAGAGATGGGCCAAACACCCCCTGGTTCGGTTCGCTCCAGAACTCTCAAACATCGCGAAAGTCAGGAGCCGAATAACGAACACCATTGAAGTTTATGGGACCCGAGCTGCAAAAATAAAAAAAGTGCCCATTTTCGAGGGCTTAGATGCAAGTTATTGGGCATACAAATGGTATGGGGGTCTGGGGACTGTCAGGGGGAGCATGTATCAATGAAAAAAAGTTTGTAAAACACAACATTTTTAGATGAGCAGTGATTTACTGATGCTTAAAGTGAAACAATAAAAAGGCAAAACTTTCCCTGTCTAAGGGCAGGAGGTTAGTGCCATTATCACACACCACCATTCCTGGCTCCAGCTAGCATGGCATGAACCACCTCTAGGCCTGCCCCTGTAGAGCTGAAAGAATCTCTGCTTCGGTGTGGCTCCTGTCCCCTAGACAGATCATCTGAAGCACTGCATGGCATCTTTTAGCCTGACTCATTGAATTGCCCCTTGAATGCTTAGAGGGTATTGGTGGTTCATAAGACAACTCAGCAGAGGAGGGCACAGAGGAGGGGGAGGGGGTGGAGCTGACAAATCTTGCTTCATCCCCACCCACTGTATGGAGACGTGGCAGCAAACCAAGCTGCATCACTGAACCCTGTCTTGCATCCTTCCGAGTTGCAAGCACAGTTACCCAGTGTGCTGTAAATATATTGTCTCTGACAATGCTTGCTGGGCCACGTGTCAACAGTAACGTGGACCTTGCGGCGGACTGCCCTGCCCAACAATGCCACAACATTGCCTTCCACATGATGGTACAGAGCTGGAATGGCCTTTTGTGAAAAGAAATAGCGGTTGGAAACCTGCCATTGTGGTACAGCACATTCTGCAAAGGGGGGCACCAGGAATCCAGAATCCACCAGAATCCACCAGGGGGAAAGGCAGGAGTTGTAAAGCCAGCAGCTTTGACATGCTTGAATTTAGATGCTGGGCATGTGGGTAGTAGTGGGTAGCAGTGACTGTTTTTTTTTTTTTTTTTTTGCTGCAGCAGCTGGGGCAGAGAAATTTTCCTGCTATAGTCCACAGCTGGTGGTGTGCTGCTGACAGATGTGCTGCAAGGACCTGTGACACCCTTCGCTACACCATCATTCCTGTTAGTGGAGGTTGCTGAGATGTCAAGAGATATAGCGGGGTAGACCTGAAAGGTGAGGAGTGAGGAGGAGCAGAATTGCATCCCTTTTGTGTGGCTTTCAGGTGCTCATGCCAACGGGCTGAGTGGTGGAGGTTAAATGCCTTGTCAAGCATGTGGTACCCAAATGTCTGGTGTTTTTGCCACCCTTGATCTGCTTGAGGCAAAGTTTGCAAATTGCAACAGTTTGATCAGCTGCACATGTGCTAAAAAAGGCCCAGACAGCTAAGCTGTGGGAAGTGGACTGGGAGACACAGCTCCACAATGTGACGGAATAGAGTGGCTGCTCTCTACTTTTCCATAATGGCTGCCTCAATGGGGTTGTGCCTCACTTTCCTCCTCTGCTCTATCTGGTACCCAAGTTCCGTCAGTGACCTCATCCTCATCACCCCCTCCATCCTCATCATTACTGGAGCCAACTTGGCAATAAGCTGCGGCTGGGGGAAGATGGCTGCCAATTTGTTGTTTACCATTGTTCTTCCCTCTCTGTAGACTCATGTTCCTACCTTCCTGAGACTCAGAACCAACATCAGAATCAAGTAATGCCTGTGCATCGTCAAGAGCAAGAGGCTGATGCTGTATTAAAAAAACTCAGCTGAGTGTGGTGTTTAGTGTACTCATCACTACACTGACACACTACAATATACTGCAGTAAAACTACACTGACGCACTTCAATATACTGCAGTAAAACTGCACTGATGCACTTCAATATACTGCAGTAAAAGTGCACTAATGCAATTCAATATACTGCAGTAAAAGTTCACTAATGCACATCAATATACTGCAGTAAAAGTGCACTAATGTACTTCAATATACTGCAGTAAACGTGCACTAATGCACTTCAATATACTGCAGTAAACGTGCACTAACGCACTTCAATATGCTGCAGTAAACGCACATTAATGCACTTCAATATACTGCAGTAAAATTGCACTAAGGCACTTCAATATACTGCAGTAAAGGTGCACTAACGCACTTCAATATACTGGTCCAATTTTATTAATTATCAGGTAATAATGTAATCAGTGGCTTTGTTTACAATTAATAATGTAGATAATTTAATTGGAATTTATTTCAATTATAATTATATATATATATGCACCTTCTTAGGTCACCTTTTGTCTCTCCTCCGCGGTCATATTTGCTACACTGGGTTGGCATCTATATGAAGCAAGCTGCATACCTGTACCTACTGTAAAACAGATCTTTCAGATATCCGGCGGGTTCTTGCTGCTGGCATTTGAACTTTGAAACGTTTGAATTTGATGTTTATAACAAGCAAAAATGAAAAATACTGTATATTGTACTGTATACTTACATGTTATGTCTTTTTTTACTTCATACAGTGCCTATAAGTCTCCTGAAAAAGTCCCACCCAGGGCGAAACATGTAGAGCATGAGCGGCTAGACAGTTGTATGATATTAATGGATTAACAATGAAAAATCTTTTTAATCAATTTTAATGTGTACAAATAAAATTTGTGGATTTTTATAAAATAATTGAAAATTCTTACTTTACTGGGCACCTTTAAAGTCCTACATTTCCAGTCTAATCATTTGTGTATACTAATTGGATGTGGTGCCAATTCGGCTCTTCGTCATCCACTCTCCAATATATTCACACTACATTGATACACATAATAGAATCACAATAGCACACTATAGCATTTGCCATAGGGATATTGGTAACTTGGAAGACTGGTTATCATTTAAATGATAACCCTCTTAATTTGGGGTTTACGGGTATTATGGACCCCACATCTATCACCTTTTTGGATGTTACTCTAGAGGGTAAAGGTAATTGTGTGGTGTCCAGTCTGTACAGGAAGTTGACCGCGGGTAACTCCATCTTGAGGGCTGATTAAGGTCACCCTGGACACCTCATTAGGGGAATACCCGTAGGTCAGTTTCTCAGACTTAGACAAATCTGTAGTGAAGAAGAGGTTTACAAACAGAAGGCTCATAAAATGAAACAACGGTTTTTAGATAGGGGCTACCCTGAGGCTACCATTATACGTATCACCGATTCTACTGAAAGGGTTAACCCCTTCTGCGACAGATGCACACATGGACAGAAAAATGGGAGACAGGGAGGACCTAGGAGAATAGTGAATAGATATATTCCAGTCTTATTTATTGATCCTGTTTATACCCAGGTTCTATCTAAGGGGGGTCAGATTTGTTTCCCGAAAAGCCCCAACTGTAGGTAGTGTTCTTTCTCAAACCCTTTTTGACAGCAAGTGCTCCAAACCTCATTGGCTCCAATTTAAGGGGACCTTTAGGTGTGGTGCCGGTAACTGCTCTTGCTGTAGACATGTGAAAAGGGGGGATATCCTTCACATTTGTTCCTATAATCATGATTTCAAAAGTACTTCCTTTATAAATTGTAATACCAAATATGTCATCTATTTAATCACCTGTGAACTATGTTCCGTACAATACGTAAGTCATACTATTCGGAGAATGAGGGACAGGTTGCAGGACCATCTATATGACATTTCGGTCAATAAATCTACCAATATTGCCAAACACTGGAATCTTTGTCACAACAAGGATGCGAGTGGTCTTCACATTCAGGGACTAGAGAAAATTGTGGTACCCAGGAGAGGAAGTAACAGATTCAAACTACTATGCAGGAGGGAAGTTTACTGGATCTTTAGAATGAACACAAGGCAGCACTCTGGACTCAATTTTGAGTGGGATGTGTCACATTTTTATGACCGATGTTCCACTCTTTTTTGTAGTTTGTGGACTGTTAGAGTTATATACAGTGGGTACGGAAAGTATTCAGACCCCCTTAAATTTTTCACTCTTTGTTATATTGCAGCCATTTGCTAAAATCATTTAAGTTCATTTTTTCCCTCATTAATGTACACGCAGCACCCCATATTGACAGAAAAACACAGAATTGTTGACATTTTTGCAGATTTATTTAAAAAGAAAAACTGAAATATCACATGGTCCTAAGTATTCAGACCCTTTGCTGTGACACTCATATATTTAACTCAGGTGCTGTCCATTTCTTCTGATCATCCTTGAGATGGTTCTACACCTTCATTTGAGTCCAGTTGTGTTTGATTATACTGATTGGACTTGATTAGGAAAGTCACACACCTGTCTATATAAGACCTTACAGCTCACAGTGCATGTCAGACCAAATGAGAATCATGAGGTCAAAAGGAACTGCCTGAAGAGCTCAGAGACAGAATTGTGGCAAGGCACAGATCTGGCCAAGGTTACAAAAAAAATTCTGCTGCACTTAAGGTTCCTAAGAGCACGGTGGCTTCCATAATCCTTAAATGGAAGACGTTTGGGACGACCAGAACCCTTCCTAGAGCTGGCCGTCCGGCCAAACTGAGCTATCGGGGGAGAAGAGCCTTTTTTGAGAGAGGTAAAGAAGAACCCAAAGATCACTGTGGCTGAGCTCCAGAGATGCAGTCGGGAGATGAGAGAAAGTTGTAGAAAGTCAACCATCACTGCAGCCCTCCACCAGTCGGGGCTTTATGGCAGAGTGGCCCGACGGAAGCCTCTCCTCAGTGCAAGACACATGAAAGCACACATGGAGTTTGCTAAAAAAACACCTGAAAGACTCCAAGGTGGTGAGAAATAAGATTCTCTGGTCTGATGAGACCAAGATAGAACTTTTTGTCCTTAATTCTAAGCGGTATGTGTGGAGAAAACCAGGCACTGCTCATCACCTGTCCAATACAGTCCCAACAGTGAAGCATGTTGGTGGCAGCATCATGCTGTGGGGGTGTTTTTCAGCTGCAGGGACAGGACGACTGGTTGCAATCGAGGGAAAGATGAATGCGGCCAAGTACAGGGATCTCCTGGACGAAAACCTTCTCCAGAGTGCTCAGGACCTCAGACTGGGCCGAAGATTTACCTTCCAACAAGACAATGACCCTAAGCACACAGCTAAAATAACGAAGGAGTGGCTTCACAACAACTCTGTAACTGTTCTTGAATGGCCCAGCCAGAGCCCTGACTTAAACCCAATTGAGCATCTCTGGAGAGACCTAAAAATGGCTGTCCACCAACGTTCACCATCCAACCTGACAGGACTGGAGAGGATCTGCAAGGAGGAATGGCGGAGGATCCCCAAATCCAGGTGTGAAAAACTTGTTGCATCTTTCCCAAAAAGACTCATGGCTGTATTAGGTCAAAAGGGTGCCTCTACTAAATACTGAGCAAAGGGTCTGAATACTTAGGACCATGTGATATTTCAGTTTTTCTTTTTTAATAAATCTGCAAAAATGTCAACCGTTTTGTGTTTTTCTGTCAATATGGGGTGCTGTGTGTGCATTAATGAGGGGAAAAAATGAACTTAAATGATTTTAGCAAATGGCTGCAATAGAACAAAGAGTGAAACATTTAAGGGGGTCTGAATACTTTCCATACCCACTGTATATACATTTTTTCTCGTATCTCCCCCCCTGCTTGTGATTTGGTCTGCCGCCTTTTCCTCACTTTGGCCACATATACTTTTATTTAGTATATGCAATAAATGTGATATATACAATATATTATTAAATCTATAGCAATACATTTATGCTCGTATAGCTGTATATGACTTATGCATTCCCTCCCCTTTTGTCAGTTGGAGATTGGGAGTAGTGTGTATATTTATTATTATGGTCCTTGTTGGATTGGCTGCTTGTGCTATTATAGTTGTTCAGCAGCCTTTCGGGGACCATTGTTCTATTTCTTTCACCACACAGCTCCCTTCATATATGCTCCGACATCGGGGTTGTAGCATCGCTATGTGTATGCGCGGACTTTTGATATTAGGAACAAGGAGAGATATTGCACATGCATGTGTCTCCCACATGATTTTAGATACGTGTTCATATATTTTTGATGCTGAATTTGTTCTTATCTTTATCTCTCTGCACAGACGGGTACACATGTAGAGATTTGGATAGAACGGCACATCCATCAGTATGTATCGTTTAGCCAATGACAATATACTGTTGATTGGTCTCTGGTAGATGTGCTGTGATATATATATATATAATATATATGTATACTTTTTTGGTGCTGGTTCTCTCTATTATATGTCATCTGGGATTTAATTCCATTGATTATTTTACTCAGGCATTCAGTGTAATTTTATACCTCTCAATTAAGTGTTTGGTCAATATTCTGGTCAAAGACACTTGATTTGTGTATTTGATTATTTAGCATATATGTCTGTGAAATGTTCCATATAGTTAGGCTATGAGTAAGCGCCAGCCCAAGGCGTGAAATGCGTTAGCTGGGACTTGTGGTTCGTCCTTGATCTGTACCTGCACCTTCATTTATCAATAAATTCAGAAGAACACTATAGCACACTGATTCACTAGTAGCAATGAACAGAGCCCTGTTCTCTCTACACACCAATATCACACTGCAAATGGCTACTCTGGGAAGGATCCTTTTATAGTGTGGCATGGGTCTATGAGCAATGAGCCATGATTGGGCACAGTCATTATTACTTTTTCCAATCATGGCTCTGACAGTGTTCTGTGCCCTAAATGGGCAAATCATTAATTGCTTCAGCCAAACAGGGCTTCCAATTCACTGTGCAGCGCCCAGTGCATTGTGGGGCGTTCGGCGGGCCAAACAAGCGGTCAAACACCCCAACAATTTGGGTGTTCGCCGAACAGGCGAGCAGCCAATGTTCGGCCTGAACTCATACTCGGGCCAAACCATTTGTCTAACACAAGCTGACAGTACTGTGGAAAAGAAGAAATGTATGTACTTATGCCTGTTGTATTGTAAAATATATTTATTTATTAGAAATTTTTAAAGAAACTTTTACTGATGGAAATATGTACTATATGCTGCCAGTGCTGCGCTCCTCTGAATTTGCTAATTGTCTGTTTTGCTGATCAATCTTTGATTTCGGTGCATTCTAAGACCCCATATACACTATTAGATTTTCTGCAAATTTGTGTCTTCAGATTTACCAAAACCATATAATATGAGGTCAAACTTTAGGAGTTTTAATTTGTATGCAATCAGGCAGGCCCTTACACTACATGGTTTTTGTAAATCTAAAGACAAAAATCTGCAGAAAATCTAAGTGTGTATGGGGTTTTTCTCACTGACCTGTCAAATTAGGTAGAACATGTTTTACTTCACTGTGACATAACTTGGCTCATACCTGTTAATGGCGGATGATGTACTGAATCCAGAGATAAAAAAGTGACTAGCATTTTCAGTGTGAATTCAGCAGTGGTGGCCCATAATATGTTCCCATTTTTCATTCCGTAATGACTTTAAAATTTTATTAAATGGTGGGATTTTTTTATATCTGCTTTGAGTTCAACTTAAACTGATTTCCATTTTGTATAAGGTAGTGCAAACTGTTGGTGTTACGTAAATCTAAAAAAATAATAATTATAATAATAATAATAATAATTATAATTTTTTTTTGTTGTTTTTTGTTTTTTATGATGATGTTGAGCATTGCACATAAGAGCATGTGAACATGGCTTTTATGCAATCATTGCTGTGGTCTTTCTGTTTTTGTCCATGTAAAATGATGGGAATTTTCATAAAAGGTGTAGGAGAGGTGTGTTTTGTGCAAAGAAAACATTGGTACTAAATTGTGTAACTTTTTTACATCTCAAAAGGTTGTCAGTATGATAGATTATAGATAAGACTGGATAAAGAAAACTGACAACCACATATAAAGAAAGGTATTATTTCAGTCTATGATAGTAGAAGACTATCATAGACATAGTTTTCCAACTGCAATGTATGCAGATCTTTATTGTGTACAGAAGTCTTTACATGAAATTAAGAAACTATCAGTGCACTTTCACAAATTATATTAAGCTTGGGAGACACCTTGTGGCAAAACCAAATACTACACATATAATAAAGATTTCCTTCAGAAATGTATGGCTGGACAGAGAGGATCATTGAACGAACCAGCACATGATTTATTTCTCTGAAATCTTCAATATATTGACTAAAAATGACAACAGTATTGTATATTTGGCACTCATAAATGCATGTGCTATAGTTGCAAAGTCAAATACACTAGCACTACCCCAACAGGAGCCGCTGGAAGTTTGGGCCTATTTTACACTCTTATAGCATGCACAACCAAGCACGCAGCATTTTCAGCTTTCTTCCTCTGGCTCAAGAATAAGTCTCTTTTAGGGTTTTTTTTTTTTTTTTTCTCTTTTAGGGTTTTTATTGAACGCGAACTTGGATAGGCATCATGGGATATCCTGCAACTATAGAGCTGTAGAACTTGAGGACTGCTAGGCTTCTGGCAGCTTTGTACAAAATGCAGGCTGTATCGTAAAACCTCAAGCTGCACTGTACTTTCTCCTAGCTGACTTTTACAACCTCTAGCTGTCTTGCACAACTCCTGGCTGAACTGCCCTTGCTTGTGAGATAAATCAAGCCACAGTCACTTCCCCACTGTTCAGCCAAATCAAGTACTCACTCACTCACTCAGCCCCAGAATGATCAAGCTTCTGCATATCAAATCTACTGGCGCTACTCAGGTTCTGGTTCAGGCTCTCTTCAGAGGGACCCCCCAGCTAAGACTAGCCGGGACCTCAATGTCTTCAAAAGGGCTCCTCTGAATTCACTTTTCTCTCTCTCTCTCTCTCTCTCTCTCTCTCTCTGCCTCAGGGGTAGAGCCTCCAGCACAGGGATCTCCTCCAGAAGGTCAGACCCTGGAATTCTGCACACTGGTTGCCAGGCCTCAGAATATTTACAAACTTTTCCTCTACCTCCTGGAAACACCTCCCTGGGGATTGGCCCACAGTTCCATAAATATTTAGGCTGCCTGTCCTGCCCTCCCTTCCAATATACTTCTAGAAATCTCTAGAAGATAGGGGGAAATAGCAGAAGAGCAGTCTGTGAGACAATGAACAGCTCCAAGCAATCAACAGCTGCTCCACTGTTTACAGAGGAGCTAACTAATTTTGCCTAGCAGTCTACTCTATTATTCCATCATTTTTACTACATACTACAAATACTATTTTGCATTAGGCTAATTTAAAATCCCAAATGTAAAAAATTGTCAGTCAGTACTTGGGCCATTTGTGTGTGTTTGTGGGGAATGCACAGCATCTTCCAGCACCTTACACCACTGCAGATATACCTCTGAAGTATGATCATTTAGTTTGTCATATGTGCCCTTCAAAGATCTACGTTCAGACTCCTTTTATGTGTAGCGCTACTCTCTGGAATACTTTCCTGGTCTTCCCCACAGGCTTTGCCTGAGCCGAGTCAGAGCTCTGTGTATCTATTCAAGCACGGAGCCCAGACCCGGCCCGCCCCCTCTCTCCCCTGATTGGCTGGGTGATTTTGATTGACAGCCACAGGAGCCAATGGTGCTGCTGCTGTGTCTCAGCCAATCAGGAGGAGTGTCTGAGAGCTAAGATACTCGTTGACATCGCTGCCGAGAGCAGGGGCTCAGGTAAGTAATTACGAGGTGCTAGGGAGGCTGTCACACACAGAAGATTTTTTAATGCATAGAATGCATTAAGATAAAAAAAAACTTCTGTCTATATAACTCCTTTAAGCTCCTGGGTCTCCGCATTGAAAACCCTCATGTCGCCCACCTGAGGCATCTACAACAGCAGCATCTGCCTGAGAGGGCATTGTGCCCAGCAGGCTGGACTATTCCACTCTCGAAAAAGACCCTGAGCTCAGTGTGCTCACAGAATATATACAGTCTCCCATCAGAGCCTGCCTCTCTGCGAAAGGCCAGCGCTGTATCAATATCCATGCTGCCTTCTGCATAGTTCCACACCTATCATCCAGACACTTCTCATGTTCCCTGAATACAGAAGAAGCTGTAGACCAGACTGGCAGCAGCTGAACACACTGAGCAGACCTGAGCATCAGATTGCAGCTTCATTGAGTACAGTGAAAAAATTATGTGTTTACCTAACAAACAATTACAGTCACACTGGCTACAGTATGACAACTAATTTTACCTATCAAAACCACACACTAATGTTACAGTTAGAGTTGAGCGGACACCTGGATGTTCGAGTTCGTCGGGTTCGGCAGAACCTTGTGAAACCGTTCGGGTTCGGTAACGAACTCGATCCGAACGTGACCCCGGAGCACAAACAGGAACCTGGCCCTAATGCAGTTGTAGTTTTTTTTAGAATGATAAACTGTCCCTCAGAGCACCAGCAGGAACCTGGCCCTAATGCAGTAGTAGTTGTTTTCAGAATGATAAAGTCTCCTTCAGAGCACCAACCGGAACCTGGCCCTAATGCAGTTGTAGTTGTTTTTAGAACAATAAACTGTCCCTCAGAGCACAAACAGGAACCTGGCCCTAATGCAGCTGTAGTTGTTTTTAGAACGATAAACTGTCCCTTGAGCACAAACAGGAACCTGGCCCTAATGCAGTTGTAGTGGTTTTTAGAACGATAAACTGTCCCTCAGAGTACAAACAGGAACCTGGCCCTAATGCAGTTGTAGTTGTTTTTAGAGCGATAAACTGTCCCTTGGAGCACCAACAGGAACCTGGCCCTAATGCAGTAGTAGTTGTTTTTAGAACGATAAACTCTCCCTCAAAGCACCAAAAGGAACCTGGCCCTAATGCAGTTGTAGTTGTTTTTAGAACGATAAACTGTCCCTCAGAGCACAAACCGGAACCTGGCCCTAATGCAGTAGTAGTTGTTTTTAGAACAATAAACTGTAGCAAGATTTTTGTTGATGTTGACGTAATCCCGGTCCAAGGACAAACACGAGACTCCCTGTCAAATAGCAA
>BLSH010460227.1:709790-735307 GCA_018402905.1 Glandirana rugosa | reverse complement strand
ACCCCCCCCCCCCCCCAGAAAGCATTCGCTCCCATTGTGTCAGCAGACTACATGAGTGTAATTTTCCTGACAATATTCCATCATCTGCAACCGGGAGAAGATGCCAAAACAAGTTGGGTGTGCAGCAAAAGAGGAGTTAGGAAGGACACCAGCTTCCATTGGCCCCAATGTCCCTCCCAACCTGGCCTTTGCATTGGAGAATGCTTCAGATGCTATCACACTCTTGTAAACTATTAGCCCAGATTTCAAATAGACTGCCATTTCCCCACTTTCAATTTCTGTGATGATTATTTCCCTGGTGCCTCAGCCAACCATAGTTCATCGAATATGCCTCTGCCTGCCGTCTACATTGTTTATCCGCCATGTTTCTGCCTTTCATGTGAACTGATCCTGGACTGTATCGACTATGTCTCTGCCTGCTGTCTGCATTGTTTATCCGCCATGTTTCTGCCTTTCACGTGAACTGACCCTGGACTGTATCGACTATGCCTCTGCCTACCGTTTATTTCTGCCTTTAACCCGCACTGACCTCAGCTTGTTGATCATGTTTTTTCCTGCCCCTTGGACTGATCTTTCACCCTGCTACACAGGGGTCTCACATATGTGAAGGGCTTCAGAATGGTGTTCTGATTTGGGAAAAACAGTTATTGGTTTTGTCTTTGTTTTGTAATTTCCAGAACAAAACACGGTTTGAATCCAAAGTGTAGTCACACCATATATTTAAATTGATTTAGATTTTTCTTCAGTTCGCTCACTTTGTATTTTGTAAATTGATAACAATAAACAATTTAAATACATATTTTTGAAAGCATTCTTACTTTACAGCATTTCTTCACACCTGCCTAAAACTTTTGTACAGTACAATATGTTATTCACAAAGGTGATTATTTGCTTATTGAGTGTATATAAAATTTTTATCACTAGTGAGCACTGCACTTAATTTTTGTTAGTTTGTCTGATTCAGAGAATATGGAGGCTGTCGGGGCCCACTGGGAGCTCCCCAGTCTGAGAGGGGTGATCCTGGGCTGGGTTTGGGTGCATCCAGGAGGAGTGACAAGATCCTAGAAGAGAGGCACATGAGAGAGCAAGTAGAGGACAGCAGGAGAGAACATCACTAACAGTCTCCAGGGAGGACAACTGGCCACAGCATGTGAAGTGCTATTGAGTGAGGCACAGTTAGGAGGACTGGGAAGGCACGCCTGAGAGAACTGGGAGATTGCAGTTTGAGAGATGGGTGCAGAATCAGGAAAGAGGACTGTGGAAAGGGCAGTAGAGAGAGGCCACTGCAGCCAAGCTGGCTGGCAGGGCCTGAAGAGAGCTATCTGGGATTAGTAGCTGAGTAGAGGACAGCTAGCACCTGGACTATTTCTACACAATAGGGACCCAAGGTCCCTGCCCACAAAAGGCAAACCAATGAGGCCAGGCTGAGTCAGGGTCAGGCCTAACCATGCGGTGCTAGCTAGTCTGTAAGAGTAAGAGTCGGCAGCAAGGGAAGTGCTGGTGGAGAAACAGTCTGCAGCACGTGAAGCGCTGGAGGAAGAAAGGAAAGAGGACTTAAGCAAGAGTTGTGAGGAGAGAAGTCTGGAATGTATATACTGGAGTGTATATAAAAGTCTCAAGCAAGTTTGCACTGAATCGTTCTGGGCATCCCATATAGCTTATTCTCATCCAAGTTAATCCCCTCAATAAAATAAAAAAAAACAAGTGTATGGACTGTCCAATGACTCTGAGTGCTTGAGAAATTGAATGCCTGGCTGGGCAGGGTTACAGACAAACCACTACATTCAGCAACTCTTGCGGGGGCAAGGCTACATTTGGGGGCGATGACCGGGATGTCTGTTTACAGCTAACCTGTCAGCCGTTGCCCCTAGCCACCGAAGTTGATCGAGCTGGGAAACTGCACTTTGTTCCACTAGTTGAGGAATTACACTTTAGGGAAGGACTTATATGCTTTGCCTGCTATTCAATATTACAGTAACAAGTGGCATTGTCCATAGCAACCAGCTGGAGCTGTTGTCAAGTTCAACTTTATGGTTGCCTGCTTACCCAGTTGCTCCAACCGTGGCTTACCCAGTTGCTCCAACTTGTACTAATACTGTAACTCAGGAATGTTTCACCATGTGCTGTTACCCGTGAGTACTATGGTGGGCAACTATGCCCATGGACTAAAAATATTCCCAGCACTCTGCTATGGCTGGGCGTCCCAACATGGATTACTAATATGTCCATTGACCTGCTGTTGTTGGACATACTGACCTATTGTTTCAAATTCCTGCTTATTTTAGTAAAGTGTGCCTGGAACTGTCTACTGTTGCCCGGGGTGATCGGGGTAAGCCTGCCTGAGAGCGGGACTGTGCTAAAAGTGTTCCCTTCAGTGGGGCATGGATTACTAACTCTATTGTTGCT
Organism: Glandirana rugosa; assembly: GCA_018402905.1. NCBI lineage: Eukaryota > Metazoa > Chordata > Amphibia > Anura > Ranidae > Glandirana > Glandirana rugosa. Next base: position 732,901 of record BLSH010460227.1, on the reverse strand, counting down.
ATCAGAAGTCAGTGGTCCTCTGCTTCTGGTTGCTTGGGCACAGTCAGTGCCAAGCGACATGTCCGGAAAAAGTCATGCTAGCTACACAGTGTGTCTGCAAACTTCAGTTCATCTAACAAGGGGTTACAGCAGGGAAGAGCCTGCTTATCAGTTCTGCAGACGGCAGTTTGTCAGGAAGCGAGGGGGCAGTGGCACTCTATGGAGGAGGCTCAGCGTTCCCTGCTAGCAGCAGACACCACGAGGCAGAGGAGCAAGATGGCGAAGAGTGGACGCATGCTACCTGTCTTGGCTTGGTTGCCTGAAATGCAGGAGCGGACGCTGGTGGACATCAATGTCCAGTTGGAGCATCATGGGGGATTCACCCTGGGGAGGATCAAGGGGATGGAGCGGCTGTGCCTGCTTTGCCCAGAGTGTCGGATACCGACCGTGGTGGTCAGTGCCTGGGTCAGGTGCCCTCATTGTGGCGAACCGCTCACCAGGCTTGCATCCAGCCAGCAGGAGCCACAATACTACCAAATGGACCTGCATTCAAGACTCTGTACATTGCAGCCGCGGACATCCCGGAAGGCCGAAGCAGGCCTGGAGTCATCCCAGAGAGGCGGGGTAGAGTCAGAGCCTGGTGACTCCCCTGCAAAGATAAGTGACACAGGAGAAGAGAGGAGTCTGCTGTGGCTTGCGGCCTGGTCGGGGACTTGGAAACTGTAAGTGCTGCCGTGCAGGAGACAGATGTCCCAGAAATGCCATCTGCGTCTATGTCCCTCGCTATCCCTGACCGAAAGGAGCCAGCGGTAGAGGGGAGTCTGCCCTCAGGTGTGCTGGAAGGGGAATGCAGGGACAGAGCCATAGGTTGGGGATCCCCCAGACTGTTAGGGAAGTATGGATCCCTGGAGAGGCTAGCAGAATGGTCGTCTCTGGACAGTTGCTCGGAGGAGGAGTGGGAGACATGAGGTTCCCAGGTCCTGGAAGTGCCGTCCGAGGAGGGAGAAGGGACAGATTTTGCTGGGAACCTGGAAGAGCTGCAGGAACAGACAACGACTTGTCCGAAGACCATCCACCACCCAGACCAGAGCGTCAACCTATACGCAGTGGGTACAGAGGTGCCCTGATGCCTGTGTCCTACCCGGAAAAGGAAATCCTAGATATCTACCCAGGCTTTCCTGGTTCCAGCGGGAGGTTCAAAGGAGGGTTGCTTTGGAGTGGGGTCTAGACTTACCCTATGTCTCTCCCAGAATCATAGAAACATAGAAAAGTGACGTCAGAAAAAGACTGAGTAGTCCATCGAGTCTGCTTTTTTTTTTTCGTTTTTTTGGGGTTTTTTTCCCATTAACCTCATTGTCTGACTATAGATTTATGTTTATCCCAAGCATGTTTGAAGCTGTTGACTGTCTCACGACCTCTGTTGGTAGTTTATTCCAATCATTAACCACCCTTTCAGTAAAATAATACTTTCTAAGATTAGTTTTGAACTTCCCTCCAGTTAGTTGAAGTCATGTCCCCGTGTTCTTGATTTTGGTTTCATATTGAAAAGACTGCCCTTCTGAACCTTATTCACCCCCTTGATGTATTTAAAGGTTTCAATCATGTCTCCCCTCTCCCTTCTTCCCTCCAGACTGTACATATTAAGTTCCTGAAGTCGCTCTTGATATGTTTTATCCCCCAAACCTTTCACCATTTTTTGTTACCTGTCTCCGAACTCGTTCTATCTTATCAATATCTTTTTGAAAGTGGGGTCTCCAGAACTGGACACAGTATTCTAAGTGAGGTCTCACTAAAGATCTATATAGAGGAATCAGAACCTCCTTCCTCCTACTGGTGATCCCTCTACTGATATATCCCAGAATTATATTTGCTTTTCCCACTGCCTGGTCACACTGTTTGCTCATTTTGCAATCATCTGCAATAAGCACCCCCAAATCTTTTTCTTTTGTAGTGCTGGCTAACATTGTACCCCCAATGCTGTATTCCCTAAGGGGATTCTTATTCCCTAGGTACATTATTTAACATTTAGAAATATTGAACTGCAGTCTCCACTGCTTTGACCAATCTCCCAGCAATGCCAAATCATGTTCCATGTTACAGACACCTCCAGGGATATCAACCCTATTACACACCTTTGTATCATCAGCAAAGAGACATAAATTGCCCAACAAACCTTTAGTTAGATTACTTTCATATAGGTTAAATAGAACAGGACCCAGTACAGAGCCTTGTGGTACCCCACTAGTGACTGGTCTCTGTTCTGAGTGAACCCCATTTACAACAACACTCTGGGATTTATCCTTTAGCCAACTGAAAATCCACTGAAATACCCAAGGGTTAAGTCCTAGCTTGTACAACTTTTGTATTAGATCATTATGTGGAACTGTAACAAATGCCTTGGTGAAAACAAGATACGCTATGTCCACAGCACCACCCTGGTCCAAAACACTGGTAATATAGTAAAAAAAATTCAGATTTGTCTGACATGATCTGACCTCAGTAAAGCCATGCTGCTTTGGGTCCAGCAAGCTGTGTATTTTTAGGTGATCAATGATCCTTCTTTTCAGGAGTGATTCCATTAACTTGACTACAATTGATGATAAACCCACTGGCCTATAATTGCCAGCTTCAACCTTGCTGCACTTCTTTTGGATAGGTACAATATTAGCTATCTGCCAATCATGGGGAAATTCTCCTGTTAGAAGAGATTGATTAAAAAGATCCATTAATGGTCCAACAACTATATCTCAAAGTTCTCTTAGAACTCTGGGATGAATGCCATCAGGGCCCATTGCTTTATTAAGCTTTAACCAAGCCAGTTCCTCTGCTACCTTTGTCTCCAGAAAAATGAAAATCGTGGACATCATAGATGACTCCCGGGGAGAGTGGGAGGATGACCTGATTTTGGAGTTTTTGCATGTCCCTAAGCCGCTGCAGGTGCCAGATTGTGAAGAGACTTGGGCTCGCTTTGTGGACATTCAGAAGGAATGGTCTATCTATCTATCGGGACAGAGGGATGGTTGCCAGGGTGGGACGACCCACAAAGAGTCACTCTGTGTCAATCAGGGAGGAAGGGGGCGGCAGGAAGAGGTTACCCGACCTGCTCTTTGATGCTTGAAGTCACTGTTGGAGGTACAGCCATTATAAAAGTTGACACATGGACTGCTGGAGAGTTGCAGAGTACTCACTTCCTTCCTTTTCCCTGACTTTCACAGGATCAGACCGCCCTGCCACCCTGTTACGCCCAATGGATGTACCCTTCCTATTGCAAGGACACTAGGCTGAGGTCTGTTTCCTAAACCAATTCTTTGAGGAGCCCGTTTGCTCAGGGAGGGGCCCCTCCCTTCAGGAACTGTAAAAAGAACGTTGCTGCTTAATAATGTTTTTCTCCCCCAGTGTTCTGTCAGGAGGTTTATAACCCCCTTCTGACAGAACCACAGGTGAAAGACCTAATTTGAAACAAACCTTGTGTTGGTTAACCACTTCAGCCCCGGAAGGTTTTGCAGCTTTAGGACCAGAGCACTTTTTGCGATTCGGCGCTGCGTCGCTTTAACTGACAATTGCGCGGTCATGCAACGTTGTACCCAAATGAAATTTGCGTCCTTTTTTTCCCACAAATAGAGCTTTCTTTTGGTGGTATTTGATCGCCTCTGCGTCATTTCTGATCGCCGCTATAAACAAAAGAAGAGCGACCATTTTGCAAAAAAAAACAAATTTCTTACTTTTTGCTAAAATTTAAATCCAAAAAAAAATATAAAAAAACATTTTTTTTCACTGTTTTTGGCCGATTTATATAATTCCTCATATTTGCGATTAAAAAAATTGCAATCGGCGTTTATTGATTGGTTTGTGCAAAAGTGGCTGCGTTTACGGATGGTGAGAATTCATTTCTGGGGTTTTTATTTTTTTTTATTTTTTACTAGTAATGGCGGCGATCTGCGATTTTTAGCGGTAATGCGATATTGGGGGGGACATGTCGGAACATTTTGACACTTTTTTGGGACCAATGACATTTATTCAGCGATCAGAAATTGAAATGTCCACTGATTACTGTTTAAATGTCATTGGCAGTGAAGGGGTTAACCTGCAGGGGGAGAGCTAGGGGTTAATAGTGTTCCCTGGGTGTGTTCTTACTGTGGGGGGGTTGGGCTAACATGGGCATGAGAGATCTAACTGATCCCAGTGACAGGGATCAGTAGATCTCTCATGCCCCACTGACAGGGCGGGGAACCGCCGTGTTTACATCGGCGGTTCCCCGTTCTTTGTCTGTTGCCGCTCATCGCGGCTCGCCGGCGGACATCGGGTCCGCCCGAGCCGCGGGCACACTCCCCAGGAGTACCCTCAAGGGGGAGATTCTCTGGTCCATTGTATGTGATAATTGTTTAGTGGTAGGGATGTTATAGTTAGGTGTGTAATGTATGCACATTATGTAAATACTGAGAAAAATAACTTTATATTTTTGTACGTATTTATTTGTACATATCCCTGTCCAAGTGTTCCCTTTCTCCCCTCCCAATTAATTTTATGGGATGCCCTTGCTCCTAGGCCCAGGAGTCATTTTTTTCAAAATTCCCCAGCCAAGGGACTGGCTGGATTTTGGTGGGGGGTGAGTGTAGCACCCTCTAGGTAGGTAGGTGCTAGAGTGAGGATTTTTCTAGCAGAGCAGGAAAATTTAGGCAGGTTTAGCCGGTGGCTAGGCCTGTTTGTTTCCATTCTGGACTGGGAGTGGCTTAGGGTAGGGCTGGGTGACTCACAGGTGGTGTCATCAGGACCTCACAATTCTTTCCAGAAGCTTCTGGAGTTTTATAGGACGAGAGGTGTAGAGGGGAGGTGTAGCCACCTGGGGTAATTTAGGGAGCCTTGACCAATCCCCAAACTGGATTGGCAGGGGGCAGGCCTTCTTAAATACCAAGGGTCAGCCCAGCTGGGGAGGAGTTGTTGGGTGGAAGAGCTGGAGTGAGAGAGTGTGGAGGCTGTCGGGGCTCACAGGGAGCTCCCCAATCTGGGAGGGGTGATCCTGGGCTGGGTTTGGGTGCATCCAGAAGGAGGGACAAGATCCTGGAAGAAAGGCACATGGAATAGCAAGTAGAGAACAGCCTGAGAGAACTCTGCTAAGAGTCTCCAGGGAGGACAACTGGTCTCAGCAAGTGACGTGCTGGTGAGTGAGGCACAGTCAGGAGAACTGGGAAGGCATGCCTGAGTGAGCTGGGAGATTGCAGTTTGAGAGATTGATGCAGAACCAGGAAAGAGGACTGTGGAAAGGTCAGTGGACAGAGGCCATTGCAGCCAGGCTGGCTGGCAGGGCCTGAAGAGAGCTATCTGGGATTAGTAGCTGAGTAGAGGACAGCTAGCACCTGGACTATTTCTACACAATAGGGGCCCAAGGTCCCTGCCCGAAAAAGGCAATCCACTGAGGCCAGGCTGAGTCAGGGTCAGGCCTAACCATGCGATGCTAGCTAGTCTGGAAGAGTAAGAGTCAGCAGCAAGGGAAGTGCTGGTGGAGTAACAGTCTGCAGCAAGTGAAGTGCTGGAGGAAGAAAGGAAAGAGGACTTAAAGAAGAACTATGGTCAAAATGAAAAAATCAATATGTTATGTACCTATACAGTCTGTTAAACATCTCACTGGTTGTTTTGCAAAAAACAGTAAGGATTTTGAGATATCTACCTTGTCCCCTGCAGCTGAAAGCTCTCATGTGCATTTATTTTACTGAGGAGACAACGTTACTTCCTGTTTTTCTAATTGCCTGTTGTCCTCTTTTGCGTGCAGCCTCTCTGAAGAGCCGTCCTGACATCACTGGGGGAGGTGCTCCTGTAGTCTCTGGAAAGCTCAGGCATTGCAATCTTGACAGAAGTCCAAGTCCAAATGAGGCTCTGTGAAGCCCTGCCCACCCACACCTATGTCCGCCTTTGCCTGCCCACCGCTTTGTCTATACAGGCTGCTCCTAGCTTGTCTTTTCTTCTGCCAGTTTACCAATTACCAGAGAACAGGCAGAGAGAAGCACACCAATTAATAGAAAAATCTGTGTGCAAACTAACCTGTACTGACTTGTGCTGTTTTTTACATAGCACACACCCAGCTATTGATTGGCAGATGGGTGTGTGTTATGTAAAATAGACTGAGCATGATAGAAGACAGGAGGACTCTGGGAAATGCAGTTTCCTATGGGAGATACAGAAGCTAGCTCACTGAAAGGAAATGGCATGCTAGCTCTGCTGAACTCCTCCCACCATCACTAGTAGTATACAGCAAAGGAGAACTCGTGGAGGGGATTAGAGACCACAATTTCAGCTATATAGTAGGAAAATAATCATTTCCATTATTATGTTTATTACCATGTGCAACTTTCAGGTATTTATATGAGGATTTACTAAAATGTGTATGTTGCCTTTAGTTATACTTTAAGCAAGAGCTGTGCTGGAGAGAAGTCTGGAGTGTATATAGAAGTCTCAAGCAAGTTTGAACTGAATTGTTCTGGGCATCCCATATGCTTGAAAAATCGAATGCCTGGCTGGCACAAACCACTACATTCAGCAACCCCTGTGGGGGCAAGGCTGCATTTGGGGGCGTCGACCGGGATGTCGGTTCACAGCTAACCTGCCAGCCGTTGCCCCTAGCAACCAAAGTTGATCGAGCACATACCTTGTGATTTCAGTTCACAAAAGACACAGAGTTGTCAACCCACAACAGGAAATTAGGAGCTGAGTGCATGCAAAAGTCAACAAGTATTTTCCTGTACTTGCAGAGTCTTAAGGGGATGTGAAAATATGCATGTATTACAGAGATGTACTGCATAGGTTTTGACACTTTAATTCATGTAGATATCATCTACATTTTCACTGTATGCAATGAATTTGTTCAGAATGTGTATTTATGTGTGTCTCTTCAGCTTTTTAATCTGTCAATACTGTATACCCGAAGAAGGAACCTCATGTTCCAAAATCTTGTATTTTTAAATGTACAGTGGCTATAGAGAAGAATCACCCCCTTTAAAATAATCACATATTGTTGCTTTGCAGCCTGAAATGAAGACAGACACATTTTTTTGTTTTATCCAGCTATATTTACTCAGTGCAACTTATAACATCCAAGTGAAAGATATAACTCTAACATTTCAGAAAAAATGAAAAGGAAAAACAAAAGCAGAATCACAGAATTGAAAAAAAGATAGCCCCCTCCTAAAATTGACTTTGAAACTCAATTCAGTGTAGCTAATCACCTTCTCAATGGCACACAAAGCCTTTTGACTTTCAACTAGTGGTGGCTGGTCAATAGGGGGCGCTTGGGTGCCGCCTCCCCGCTAGGAAAGAAGAAGAAAAAAAAAGTCAGCCTGACCCCCTAAATGAGGCACCAGTATATTGATTTTTTTTTCTTCGGCTCCTTGCTGTCTGCTGACAGCAAGTAGTGAACCTATTGGTCAGTCCTAAAAGTCTATGCATGTGCGCTAAAGAAGCGCACATACATACACTAATTGATTGCCCCGAGCCAGTGACTGCCAGTGATTGGCTATGTCATGGTGCGGTGGGCGGGGGCGGGTCGAGAGTGGCTGACTCGAGGACGAGGTACTGTACTGCTCCCTGTGTACTGGTTCCCTATGTACTTCTTACAATATCTGTGTACTGGCTCCCTGTGTACTGCTTACAATACCTGTGTACTGGCTCCCTGTGTACTGCCTACAATACCTGTGTACTGGCTCCCTGTGTACTGCTTACAATACTTGTGTACTGGCTCCCTGTGTACTGCTTACAATACCCATGTACTGGCTCCCTGTGTACTGGCTCACTGTGTACTGCCTACAATACCTGTGTTCTGGCTCCCTGTGTACTGCTTACAATACCAGTGTACTGGCTCCCTGTGTCCTGCCTACAATACCTGTGTACTGGCTCCCTGTGTACTGCCTACAATACCTGTGTTCTGGCTCCCTGTGTACTGCCTACAATATCTGTGTACTGACTCCCTGTGTACTGCTTACAATACCTGTGTACTGGCTCCCTGTGTACTGGCACCCTCTAATGCCTACAATACCTGTGTTCTGGCTGCCTGTGTACTGCCTACAGTACCTGTGTACTGGCTCCCTGTGTACTGCCTACGATACTGTGTACTGGCTTTCAGTGTACTGCCTACAATACCTGTGTACTGGCTCCCTGTGCACTGCCTACAATACCTGTGTACTGGCTCCCTGTGTACTGCCTACAATACCTGTGTACTGGCTCCCTGTGTACTGCTTACAATACCTGTGTACTGGCTCCCTGTCTACTGCTTACAATACCTGTGTACTGGCTCCCTGTGTACTGCCTACAATACCTGTGTACTGGCTCCCTGTGTACTGCTTACAATACCTGTGTACTGGCTCCCTGTGTAGGGTAGTATAGGGGCAGGCTAGGGTAGTATAGGGGCAGGCTAGGGTAGTATAGGGGCAGGTTGGGGTAGTATAGGGGCTGGCTAGTTTAGTATAGGGGCAGGCTAGGGTAGTATAGGGGCAGGCTAGGGTAGTATAGGGGCAGGTTGGGGTAGTATAGGGGCAGGTTAGTTAAGTATAGGGGCAGGCTAGGGCACTATAGGGGCAGGCTAGTTTAGTATAGGGGCAGGCTAGGGTAGTATAGGGGCAGGTTGGGGTAGTATATAGACAGGTTAGGGTAGTATATGGACAGGCTAGAGCAGTATAGGGGCAGACTGGGGTAGTATATAGACAGGCTAGGGTAGTATTTAGGCAGGCTAGGGCAGTATAGGTGCAGGCTAGGGTAGTATATAGACAGTATATGTACAGAAGGTCGGCACTCCAAAACTCCAATGCAGTACATTTATTGATAAGTGCAGAGATAATACATGAAGAGCAGACACGTTTCGGCAGGACAAGCCGCCTTGGTCACAGCTAACAATAACACTTAAAACCATAACATATATAGGGAAAAGTGAAGTGGAGAAACTCCGCCCGTTGAGCTCACTCCATCAGACCGGCAGTAGGTAAGTGACAACTGATCTGTGAAAAATAATTAGAGATGCTGGTGAAGTGAACAGACGGGCAGTTGATCCACTTATACAGTGAATTAAAAACAAAACAGGCAATAAAACATGGAATATAGGCACACAAGTCCTTAGCTAGAGAGAGCAGAAATACAGTAAGTTGATAAGGGCAGGAGACTCAAGAAGCGCAGGCATGGAAATGTACATCCACAGAACCTTCAGTTAAACATAAACATTTAGAGAGAAAAATTCATAGTATCAGCTGAATAACAAACAAACATCAACTGTCCTCTCATTTTATCTAAAGTCCGATTTAAGAGGTTTCCACTCACTTCCTGTCATGGTGACAACATTGGAGGGATATACTCTCACTTCCTGTCATGGTGACAACATTGGAGGGATATACTCTCACTTCCTGCCATGGTGACAACATTGGAGAGATATACTCTCTCTTCCTGCCATAGTGACAGCATTGGAGAGATATACTCTCACTTCCTGCCATGATGACAACATTGGAGAGATATACTCTCACTTCCTGCCATGGTGACAACATTGGAGAGATATACTCTCTCTTCCTGCCATAGTGACAGCATTGGAGAGATATACTCTCACTTCCTGCCATGGTGACAACGTTAGAGAGATTTTCCCCTACTTCCTGTCATAGTGACAACGTCAGAGAGATGTTCTCTCACTACCTGTCATGGTGAAAACGTCAGGGAGATTCCCTGCCCTACCCGTCATGGTGACAGCATTAGAGAAATTTTTCCTCACTTCCCATCTGGGTGACAATGTTAACCACTTGACGACCAAGGGTGTGTATATACGTCCTTGGGTTTAAGTGGTGATATCAGAATGGTGCCTGCAGCTGCAGGCACCATTCAGATATCGTTTTTTTCAGCCGCCGATTCTGAGGATAAAAGTGGTCACGTCCGCCCAACGGTCTTAAAGGGACCTTCTTTTTTTTTTTTGTTCTGTCATTTTCTTCAAATTTTTTTTTTTTTTTTTGCATCTTACTGTAAATATGAGATCTGAGGACTTTTTGGCTCCAGATCTCATATTTAAGAGGACCTGTCATGCTTTTTTCTATTACAAGGAATGTTTACATTTCTTGTAATAGGAATAAAAGTGATACATTTTTAAAAAAAAAAAAAAATAACAGTGTAAAAATAAAAAGTAAAAAGCAAAATAAATAATTAAAAAAAAAAAAATTAAAGCGCCCCGTCCCCGCGAGCTCGCATGCAGAAGCGAACGCATACGTAAGTCCCGCCCACATATGAAAATGGTGTTAAAACCACACATATGAGGTATCGCCGCGATCGTTAGAGTGAGAGCAATAATTCTAGCCCTAGATCTCCTCTGTAACCTGTAGAATGTTTTAAACGTTGCCAATGGAGATTTTTAAGTTGCAAAGTTTGTCGCCATTCCGCGAGCGCACACAATTTTGAAGCATGACATGTTGGGTATCATTTTACTCAGCGTAACATTATCTTTCACATTAAGGAAAAAAAATGGCCTAACTTTACTGTTTTCTTATTTTTTAACCACTTTAAGACCGAGCCTCTTTTTGGAGTTCGGTGGTTATCAGTTAAAACCATTTTTTTTTGCTATAAAATTACTTAGAACCCCCAAACATTATTTTTTTTTTCTAACACCCTAGAGAATAAAATGGCGGCCATTGCAAAACTTTATGTCACACCGTATTTGCGCAGCAGTCTTACAAGCGCGATTTTTTTTAAAAAAATTCAGTTTTTTAAGTTAAAAAATAAGACAACAGTAAATTTAGGTCAATTTTTTTCATATTGTGAAAGATAATGTTACGCCGAGTAAAATGATACCCAACATGTTATGCTTCAAAATTGCGTCCACTCGCGGAATGGCGACAAACTTTGCAACATAAAAATCTCCATTGGCGACGTTTAAAAAATTCTACAGGTTAGCATTTTTGAGTTACAGAGGAGGTCTAGGGCTAGAATTATTGCTCTCGCTCTAACGATCGCGGCGATACCTCACATGTGTGATTTGAACACCGATTTCATATGTGGGCGGGACTTACGTATGCGTTCGCTTCTGCGCGCAAACTCGCAAGGACGGTGCGCTTTAAATTTTTTTTTTTTTATTATTTATTTTAGTTTTTAATTATTATTTTTACACCTTTCTTTTTTTAAAAAAAAAATGTGATCACTTTTTTCCCTATTACAAGAAATGTAAACATTCCTTGTAATAGAAAAAAGCATGCCAGGACCTCCAAAATATGAGATCCGGGGTCAAAAAGACCTCAGATCTCATATTTACACTTAAATGCATGAAAAAAAAAATTGAAAAAAATGTCATTGGAAAAAAAAAATGTCCCCTTTAAGAGCATTGGGCGGAAGCGACTTGTGACGTAGCTTCCGCCCAGCCATGTTATGGAGCCAGGTGAACAGCTTCAGCCGCTCACTCGGCTCACGGACACTGGGGGGGACAGACGCAATCATCTCCGCCGGCAGGTCCGGTAAGCGGCGGAGATAACCGGAAAGCGGCGGGAGGGGGGGCACCTCTCCCGCCGCTGATAAAAGTGATCTCGCGGCAAATCCGCCGCTAAGACTACTTTTATCTTGCAGGGAATCGCCTGCTGAAAAAAAAGATACCGGGGTTATGGTAGCTATCTGCTACCATAACAACAGTATTCCACTTCAAAACTGCCGCCGTCAAACGACGGCCGGCGGTCCGGAAGTGGTTAACTAAAACAACTGAATTTATTTAAAAAAAAAGCACGATTTGAAGACCGCTGCGCAAATATGGTGTGACATAAAATTTTGCAATGACCACCATTTTATTCTCTAGGGTGTTAGAAAAAAAACAATGTATAATGTTTGGGGGTTCTAAGTAATTTTACAGCAAAAAAACATGTTTTTAACTCATAACCACCGAACCCAAAAAACAGGCTTGGTTGGTAAGTGGTTAAAGAGATACAGTGAGAATGCAGAGATTAGCCCTCACCTCGTGTCATAGTGACAACATTGGAGAGATATACTTTCACTTCCTGCCGTGGTGACAACTTTAGAGGTATTTCCCCCTACATCCTGTCATAGTGACAATGTCAGAGAGATATTCCCTCACTAGCTGTCATGGTGACAACGTCAGGGAGATTCCCCTCCCTACCCATCATGGTGACAACATTAGAAAGATTTCCTCACTTCCCGTCTGGGTGACAATGTTAGAGAGATTTACCCTCACTTCCTGCCATGGTGACAATGCAGAGGTTAGCACACTTCGTGTCCCGGTGACAACGTTAGAGAGATTTCCCCTTCCTTCCTGTCCCAGTGACAACATGACGCTTTTACTGTGTCGGCATGTTGTATGTAAAGGAATAAGTATATCGTTCAATAAAGCCGAGACAATAGAAACGTCAAAATATCAAACTCATGAGGGCAAGCAAACAACATGACCCCCAGACATAAACATATTTCATAGATACAGTCACTGGGAAAAAATGTTCAGCAAAAGGCGTTTATTTGACAAAACAGTCTACATCATATTTGTTGTTCATGCCCACCGGAAACCTCGTGTGGAGGTGAAAGATCCACCACATCTCTCTTTCAAGGAGTTTCCGGTGGGTGTTACCGCCTCTCATGGACAGCTTTACATCTTCCAAACCTGAAGAAGTAAAGGAACTCATGTTTCCATTGTGTGTAAGTTTGAAGTGTTTGGACACGTTGGATAATCCCTTGTCACTGGTATAACTGGATCCATGAAAATGTTGGCTGATACGTGTGCGGAGGGGTCGTGTGCGGAGGGGTCGTGTGTGGAGGGGTCGTGTGCGGAGGGCTTGTGTGTGGAGGGGTCGTGTGCGGAGGGCTTGTGTGTGGAGGGGTCGTGTGCGGAGGGCTCGTGTGCGGAGGGGTCGTGTGCGGAGGGCTTGTGTGTGGAGGGGTCTTGTGCGGAGGGGTTGTGTGTGGAGGGGTCGTGTGCGGAGGGCTCGTGTGCGGAGAGGTCGTGTATGGAGGGGTCGTGTGTGGAGGGGTCGTGTATGGAGGGCTTGTGTGTGGAGGGGTCATGTGCGGAGGGCTCGTGTGCGGAGAGGTCGTGTATGGAGGGGTCGTGTGCGGAGGGGTCGTGTATGGAGGGGTCGTGTGTGGAGGGGTCGTGTGCGGAGGGCTCGTGTGGTGCAGCCAACATAATGCAATCTGCAAAGCGTACATTCAATAACATAGACCACATCACTAGATCCACAATTGATATAATCATGAATCAATTATTCCCTTCCAGTGGAGCAAGATGTGACGGATCTATGTTTGTCACTGTGAATTTTACAAAACCTGCAGGTAATTTGTCCGCACATGTAAGACCCTTGGATCTGCAACCACGTCTTGTGACTCCATACAGAGCAAAAGAGACTCGGGGAAAGAAAGTTTCCCAGCGTTTGGGATCGACTGCTGGAGAACCTGCAGCCCCGTGACAAGACCTGTGCAAGTTGTTCATCTGCAGAGAGGACTGGAAGATATTTAGAAACAATGCCTGTGATCCTTCTGAAATCCTTGGAGAATGTGGTGACAAATGTGACTGAATTGTGGTCTTGTGTGGAAAGGGGTCTTCTCCCTCTTTGGGTTTTTTTCTTTTGTTTGGTAGAGGGGCCATTTGACATGGGATTGGGTAAAAGGGATGCTCTATCCCTCATAGACACTTTATTCAGCCCCTGGGTGACAAGGTCCTGACTGTATCCCCGCTCCAACAATCTCTTAGTAATAACAGTGCATTCCTTATCAGAGGATTCTGCACTGGAGCAATTTTGTTTTGCCATAATAAATTCCCCCACAAGAATGGATTTGACAGTGTGTCTGGGGTGACAACTTGTGGCTAGGATAAGGGAGATTCCTGCACACTCTTTTCTATATGTTTGAGTGTGAATAGAGCCACTGCTGGCATCCCCGATCAAAGTCAGATCCAAAAATTAATGGAGCCATCCTGACTGTCCATGGTTAATTCTAGATTGAGATAGAGGTTAGCCAATGAGGGAGAAAATTTTGCTCCCATGGAAGCTCCTTTACACTGGAGTAAAAAAAATGTGTTCTAAAAGGAAGGAAGTACACATAATGATAAACTCCTGCAAGGGCTGGTCATACAAACTGTACGATCTTAGATGGAAATTGAGGGCTTGAAGGGCTAGTTTGTGTGGGATGCATGAGTGAGGGACTTAGAGGGACTTAACGTCCAATGTTACCCAAAGAAAGGTGTCATGCCATTGAAAGGTTTTTATCTGTGCCAGAAAGGAAGATGTGTCCTTAACCTCCCTTGCGGTATGATTATGTCAGGAATTTTGTTCCAAAAGCGGTACCATTTTTTTGCATGGAAATTTGGTGTTATGTATTGTAGGCCTGCAATTCTTAGGAATAACTCACTTAAATTTGTCCAAACAACAGTCTAGTAGACATCCCGGGTATGAAAAAGTTTGAAAAATGAAATTATAAATTATAATATAATAAATAACTAAAAATAATTATCAAAAATAATAATATAATAGTAATAAAATTTATTCAATAATGTAATCAAACCAAAAACGCAGAAATTTGCTCAGTTGCAGAATTGTCGCTGTCGTCACTTTCAGTGTCTGATGATAAATTTCCTCAAAAATCAGTATCACTCAATTCTGCAAATGATTCTTATTTACTATCGCTGTTTTCTAGCTGATCAAAAACCACTTTTGACGTAAAGGGACGCTTTTTGGTTGCCATGGACATTGTCATGTTTCCAGGCAGAAAGAATGACATTTATTATATAAAAGTGCATGCAGGGCTCTAGGCAAACCACTAGGGACAAAGGGGATGTGAAATGACTTCATACAGTAATGTAATCTATAAGATTACAGTGTACTGTATGTATAGTGTGTGTTTCACTTTTTGAATTTCCCGCCGGTCTCCGTCCCCGTGCGACGCGACGCTCGCAGGGAACGGAGCCCGGCACACAGAGGCATCGGAGCGGCGGACACAGCCCGCAGACACGGCGGGGGACATCGCTGGATCCAGGGGACAAGGTGAGTAGCGCTGCCTGGATCCAGCGATGCAAGCCCGAGTGTGGCTCGGGGTTACCGCTCTTGGTACTGAAAATCCACCCCGAGCCACACTCGGGAATACCGCCAGGGAGGTTAATGAAACCAGGGAGCCTGTGGACAAGGGGCTGAAGATATTGGTCTACCCATTCCCTCAGCCTTTCTAACAGAAAGCCAATACCTGCCACAATAGGGTGTCCCTCCACAGGGTGAGTATCCTTGTGTAGTTTGGGCAGGTGATGAAAGGCTGGGGTAATGGGATCATCAACATAGAGATACTGTGCCAGTTTGGAAGATAGCACACCCATCTCTATCCCACTGTCCAGGAGACTTTTAAGTTTGGTCTGGAAAATAGTGGTGGGATTGACAGGGAGAGGACGATAGGTAGTAGAATCCTGTAATTGTCTAAGTGCCTCTGCCTTGTAGTCTTCTACATCCAAAATGACCACTGACCCACCCTTATCTTCCTCTCTGATAACTATATCAGTCCTGGCTCTTTCAATGCTTGTCTTTCTGCACTAGTCAGGTTGTCAGGAGCGTGGGTAGAGGCCTCTAAAGTTAGTGATTTTAATTCCTGTAGATCCTTTTCAACAAGTGATTGAAAAGTCTCCACAGCTCCGCTTCTGGTGTGTACCAGGTAAAAGTATTTATAACTAGTGTGAGTGTTGTCTGATTGTACCCCATACACACCCCCATTTGATTCAGAGAACAGTCTGTCCAAGATCGATTGGGCAGTGAGATCCCGAAAATCAAATGAGGTGGTCCCTGGATTAGGTGACACAAATTCAGAATTTTCAGTTAAAGATGCAACAGTATCTGTTTGAAAATGTTTTCTAAGTAGCAAATTCTTTATAAATCTGTCTACATCTAAAATGGTGGAAAACACGTTGAATGGCTATTGGGTGAAAAAGAGAGTCCCCTTGATAGCAAGGAGATCTCTGAAACAGTCAAAGCAGTCTTAGAGAGATTTACCACGTTAGATGTGTTCTCTGTTGTTGTTGTCATCATCATTTGTTCCGGGCTTGACGCGGGTGTGTGCTTCTTTTTGTTGGAGCGTCGGCCTCGTCTTGTCCTGTTTTTTCTTTCGCCTCTTTTTTCTCCTTGGGAGTAGACTGTTTTTTTGGAGTGGAAACATGTTTCTGATGACTCTTATCAAAAACCGAAGAGACTGATCCCCGCGATGACATCCTTCCTTCTGGCGTGTCTGACATTTCAGATTGGGAGTCTGTTTGCTCAGGAGAGCTGAAGTTGACATGTTTCCGTGTTCTCCTCCTAGAACTCTTTCGTTTTTTGAGGATTGATGGTAAGGCCCCCCACTCTTTCGTACATAGACCATGCCCATGGTGTAATCCTATACATCTCTGAGGTATTTATGCCTTTTGATCTCAATTATCTCCTTTTCCAGTGCTGCCAGAGACTTTAGCATATCATTTTCCATGGCTGTGTATGTATCAAGAGACTGAAAAGGGTTTTAAAGTGTCCTTAAAGCGGAGTTCCACCCAAAAATGGAACTTCCGCTTTAAGCACACCTCACCCCCTTACATGCCACATTTGGCATGTCATTTTTTTTGGGGGGGGGGAGATTGTCCCCAGGTTTCGGAGGGACTTCCTGTCCCTCTTCCACCTTCCGCCTCTGGGCCGCCTAGGCGACTCCTCCTAGGCGGCCCCTCCCTCCTGGCAATCTTCTGGGACACATCACAGGTCCCAGAAGATTGCCTGGCCACTAGGAATGCGCAGCGCGACTCGCGCATGCGCAGTGGGTGTCCGGCCATGAAGCCAGGCCGGGTGCCCACACTAGGAATGGCGGGGCCGTCGGGAGGAGGGGGGAGACGAGCAAGGCTTCGGGTGCAGCCATCGCTGTACCAGGAAACAGGTAAGTTACTGTTTATTAAAAGTCAGCAGCTACACTTTTTGTAGCTGCTGACTTTTAATAAACAAAAAAAACAAGTGGAACTCCGCTTTAATGGTCCCAATTTCAGTATTTAGGGTTTCTAATATAGTTTGTTCCTCTTTCACAATTAGTTCCATTAGGGCCAGGGAACACTTTGTAAGGATGTCATTCCACTTATTGTTGAAAGCATCAGAATATTCTGTGGAGGGGAACTTTTTTATACACAGACCCCGGGGGATCATGTTGTCACCAATATATACTGTTTATGTCCATGTAAGTCCCACCACACTCTTTGCTCATGACTGACTTCAGTTTTCCAAAGATGGTAATACAAACTGAGTCTTCTGATGGTGGTGAAGGATCTTTGCTGTAGACTTGCAACATTTTGAGTTGCCGATCCATGTATTGGAAGTATGTGGTAATTCACAGATTTTCCTGAAAATAAAAGTAATAAGGAGTAAAATTGTAGATCTGTATTACCTCAAGCTCATGTGATAGAAGTTTCAAATGGCAAAATGGAGGGTGGAGATAGTGACTAAGTCAAACAGTCCGGTGGTTGATCTCTGTGGAGGAGACTGATTTAGACCGGCTAGGGCAGTATAGGGGAAGGCAGAGTGGCCCAGGGGGCAGTTGTCGTCAAGACACACAAAACTGCTAGAAAAAAAATCTTGGTCGTCAATTTGCTGGGTAAATAGAAGAGAAAGAGAGGCGGCCGTGGTTCAATTTGCTGCCCCTCTCAAAGTACTGCCTGGGACCAATGGTAGGGTTGGCCCTGCAACAAGCCAATGTCCCAAAACACACAAAAAAATGACCACACAGTGGTTGATGGAGAAAAAGGTGAATGTCCTTACATGGCCTAGTCAGACCCCAGACATAAACCCCATTGAAAATCTGTGGTATGGCTTGAAAACTGCAGTCTACAAATGGTCACCATCAAATTTAAGTCTAGATGTGCAAAGTTAGTAGAGGCATATCCCAACAGACTAAAGGCTGTAATTAAAGCAAAAAGTGGTTCAACAAAATACTGACACAAAGGGGTGATCCTTTTTCCAACTCAGTGATTCTGTTTTTGAATTCTTTTTATTTTTTTCTGACATGTTGGTGTTCTATCTTTCACTTGGATGTTACAAGTTGCAATACAGATGGATAAAACAAAAACTGTGTCTGTCTACATTTCAGGCTGCAAAGCAAAAAAATGTGTCTATTTTAAAAGGGGGGTATTTTCTATACCCACTGTACCACTTTGACAGTAGTCTTTACCGCTCTACCTGTGACCTGTATTAATAAAACCTTAAGAAGATTTCACATTTGCATTCATCATGAGGCACATAATTAATTCCATGAGCATATGATTTGCTTGTTTGCACACAAGAAATAAACGTGTGCACGTATCCTTTAAAAAGCCCGGGAAATCTGATCGAATGGGTGAACTGCTCATTTATTCTAGGGAAGAGTACAACCAGTTTTATTTACCAGTTCGTCTGCTACCCCAGAAGATACCAATCCTTCTCAGTCTTTTGATTAAGATGAAGTATAGTATCTGTTCTTATCAGTGTTCAGTAGGGGTGCCCCACCATCATTCTGGTCTTTTGACTGGGATGACTGGCTTTATAGTACCCCTGCTGATGGGGGTCCTGAGGGATCATCCTGTGGGAATAGAAACTGGAGCGTCCCCAGGCAGTGAAGGTCAAGAGTAATTTCTGGTGCAGAATTCAGAGGAGCCCAGTGCCTCCTGATTTGAGCAGTGCTACCTGGTCTGGCCAGGGGCTGGGAAGGCGGAGAGCCCATGGTGTTAAGAACCCCCTATGGGTGGCCTTGCAGGGGTGCTTTGAGTACCACTTGGGTGGTGTGGGACCACACTGTGAAAAAGGGAACACGGCCATAACACTAAAGCTTTTTGCAAAATGCCTCATGGGCTAAGCCTTCTGACCAAAACCGGTGCATTTATTGTTACCAGGCCACAAGGCCTAGCCATTGTCTAGCACTTTGGTACTTTTTTTTTTCTCCACGTATGTCTTTTCGGAATTGTGGGGTGTGGGTCTTCAGGCCCACCCATAAATCTAGAGAGACAATTTTTTGCCATCAGGTTCTTTCATCCCCTGCCTTGGGGGGGTCTCCTTCAGGAAAACCCACCACCCAGTACTCATTGGTCAGTTTTGGCTGATCATAAGGAACGGAGCCTGTCTGGCCTTTTGGCTAGGTGGATCAGAGTGTGCCTTACCCCCGTCAGGAGTTTGCACCCCAGGGGGTCAGGGAAAAGTTCTTCCTCTTCTGGAAGGGACCATTCAAGGCACCATTGTGCACTTTTTTTCTGTGTGTCTGTAGGCAGGTGCAGTTCATCCTCCCCGCTGTAAGGGGTGTTGTTCAGCTGACTGCTGTGCAGAGGGGATTGGGGGTTGAGAGGAGCTTTGCTCCTCTAAACCTCCATCGGTGTCATTAGGGGAGCAGTGGTCTGATTGGAGGGTGCTACCCTGGTTGACCTCTTTAGTGAGGGCAATGATAATAAATAGCACTGTCCCGCTACAGTTGGCGTGCATTTGCAAAGTGGATAATGTTGGATCAGGATCCCACTGAATAGGGGCCGTGTACTTAGCACTAGAGAGAGGTTTCAGTCAAGGAGGGATAGTGTAGGGATACCACACCTGTGTGGTCCGCCATCTGGGAACTCTAGAGTGTTGGGACAAGCACCTTCCTATCAATTTACTAAAAGTGCCTGCACTGCTGTTCTGCCTTCCAGCCACCCCCTACATCAGATGCTGTTCCGGTAACGTAACCCTATCAAGGTGTCCTCCCAAGTCCAGAGACTATGTTAAAGTACAGCCAGTTTTGTTAATAGCCATTGTACCCGGATTGCCTGTAATATTGAGGCTCCATTGCCATATTGTTTGGAACTGGAAGTGAACATCTTTCCACTGCTTTCCACATGTTATTTGTTACTGCTGCTTTTCAGGGATCATGTAAAGTAAATCTTTTCTATTCCCCTGAATTATCCCTTTCAGTGTGTTTGCAGCCCCACTGCAAGGGAGGACTTTCCCGTTTCTTGGAGTTCAGCTTTAATAAATCAAGCACTCTGAATGCATGCAAGTGTTACATTCAAACTGACCAATGGTATGTTTAAAAATGACTGCTACAAACCCTGCCAAATGTTACATTTATGTGAATGCTGAATTGAGCTTTCTACAGTGTCAGTGTTGTAAATCACTCCACTCCTCCCTTTCTGTAAATCAGAGGGGAGGGACCATTTGCAAATATCTAGGATTACTGTGCTGAAGCTTGGCCTGAGATCTGTCTATACACTGCCTGCTGCAGCATTTGAGCTCCCAAACATGTCTGCAATCATTTGTATTTTACAGCTTATATTGGCTGTTATAGTGCTGCCTCTCTATATTCTTCAATACCTTGGAATCTGGGGTTTGATAGTAAAGAAAATCTTTCCCTTGTTTATATCAAAACTCACTGTATCATACAACAAGGTGATGGAAGAACAGAAAAGGAGTCTATTCAGCAACCTATCTGATTTTGCAGGCTCCTCTAAAGAGCTCAGGCTTCTAGAAATCGGTTGTGGCACAGGTGCCAACTTTAAATTCTACCCCGACGGATGCAGGGTGACCTGTCTGGATCTCAACCCAAACTTCCAAAAATTCCTCAGCAAAAGCCAAGCAGAGAACGACAACCTAAAATATGATGGATTTCTGGTTGCATCGGCGGAAAACATGACGGCAGTGGCTGATGCCTCCATGGATGCGGTTGTATGTACTCTGTTAGCTTGTTCTCTACCAAACACGCCAGCAGTACTGAAGGAGGTACAGAGGGTCCTCAGGCCGGTAAGTTATTTATTATTAAATTCCAGCAGTTATCAATCCAGCACTGGTTGCTATAGGCAACACCCACTTTTGCTTTAGCTTATATTTTTGTATTTTATCCTCACTTGAGGACATATATGTTTTTGATATTAGAACAGTGAATTCCCCAGTAAATGATTAAGCTATACTTCTACAGTAAATATGTTTAATGGATACACAAACTCATAGCAGTAACAAAGTTCACTTGCTCACGTATGTGTAAGAGCATCGCCTTAAGGAGGAAGTAAACTCCTGTGCATAATTTGTACCTATAATAAGGCTTACCTATAGGTACTGTAAATAGCTCCTAAACATACACAGTTTAGGAGATATTTACATTTCATGCAGCCGATTACTTCATCGGCCCATGCGCTCTGACGGAACGGCCACCCGTGCCGTTCCTACAGATACGTGTGCCGTGAGTGCCGGCTCCCCTGCGCATGTTCGGAGGTGATGTCATCATGGCTCTGGCCTGTCACAGAGCCGGAGCCGCGGACCCTGAAGGAAGACCGGTAGAAGATGGATGCTGCCTCCAGCGATTACATCACATCGCTGGATCGCTTTATTTCGAGGTAAGTTTTACATAATGTACTAGTGTGTGATGCATACTAGCACATTATGCCTTCACCTTGCAGGTCCTATAAAAAAAAAAAAACGCTTTAAGCTGGCCATACACTGGTAGATTTTAATACAAACGTCTGTAATGTTTTAAACATTTTGTCAACACATTCAATATTACCATCAGAGATTTGTAAATGTTAAGAACTTCAAAATGTTGTTTGCTTTTAACATTTGATTTTGGAATGAAAAGAATTTCTTCTACAAAAACCTCATACACTGTTTGAATTTCATTAGTTTGGGAAAATATTTCCATCCTGCTCCTTCAAACATTCCAAAATTGCAGTTTTTAAAAGCAAATTCTACCCACGTATGACCAGCTTAATCATCGCACTGCACACAGCTGTGAACATGGACATACTACAGGTAGGATTACACATTACCTTTTTTTGTATTATATTTAGAATGGCAGAAACAGGCAGCACTGTTCTAATGTTACTGATACAGAACATGCTGTGCTGAATATGGTCAGGTCACCCTGTGCTATAAATGAAAGGTCAATTTTGGCTTTGTTGCTGGTATGGCTTTGTTGCAAACCGATGTCAAAATAGAATAGATACAAAATTAAGATTTGTGTTAGGCTGGGTTCACATATGAACCGCATGAGGCTCACAGCAGGGTTCCGGTGCGTCCTGGTTCACCGTTTCAGGTCTGATTTCACCCCGAATTTTGGACTGAATTCGGACCTGAAACGGACCAAAAGTCGCACAGCGTTTTTGTGAAAAACGCACCGGACCTGCTGCGGAGATATGTGAACCGGCTCCATAGAGAACCCGCATCCAATTCGCAATATTGTGAACCCAGCCTTATTGCACTAAACCCCATCACTCTATTCTTTGAAGTCATACAGCAAATTTCAACTTCACTGTGTGCAAGTTGATAGATTTGGGTTCCACATTCATAGGAGTCCAGAACTTTACCAAAACAAACTTGGGACACAAAAAAAAGCTAAAAAAAAGTGGGGGTTAACAAACAAATATCCAACAGAATACAGTGGATCTATAGTTAGATTAAGCGTCATTTAACAAGATGAGAGTGTATGTTTGTAGCTTACTTGCAATCTAGAGTGGGCTTTAGGCTTCCAGTTATATCACTCTTGGTTTACTGTGACAATCCAAATAGGACAAAAACACACTTGGGCCCCTTTCACACGGGCTTTCCAATCAGGTCAGCCTATCAGGTTTTCAGGCGTACCTGATCGGACACTCCATTCACCACTACGGATGTCTGTGGTGACATGTCTGCTGACACCTGCTGCTATCCGATCGGATCCTGTCCGTGAAATCCAGACGGATGGAAACCCTATTGGATTGAATGGGATCGGATGAAAACGGACAGGAGGTCCATTTTCATCCGCTTTCCCCATAGAGGAGAGCGGAGTCTGACAGATCCGTCTCAGCTCAGTAAGCGGAGACAGACCTGTCATCCGCCTGCTCAGCGGAGATCAACGGATCGATTCCCAGCTGAACAAAGCAGAGTCCATCGGGGGGTGGATGGTCTGTGTGAAAGAGCCCAAGAGACAATAGGCTCGATTAACAATTGCTTTAACACATGAATAAGTGTCTTTATTAGCCATGTGACTACATTTCTCAAATCTTATTGGACGTAAACTAAATGTGTACCCTTACATGTTAAAACAAAAGTATACTGCATGTGAATCCTTACTTGTTAACACAATCCATTCCATTTTAAATTGATATACAAGGTAATAGGTTTGTATGTGTGTGTGTGTGTGTGTGTGTGTAATATATATATATATTGGGTAAAATAATTATTTGATCCCCTGCAGATTTT
>BLSH010460227.1:678116-694567 GCA_018402905.1 Glandirana rugosa | reverse complement strand
GACCAGACATAGCTAGTGAGGACAGTGACCTCTCGGTACCGACCGTCGTGTGGTCCGACGATTTTACTCCGCCCAGGTCCCCGTTTCCACGTCCGGACACCTGGTGCCGATTTCTTTTCCCATCTCTCCACTACGTTTTTAGGGGTGGAGGTAACATATGTACCTGACCCGTTTCTCCCACCTCAGTCCCCACCTCGGTTTCCCCCACCGTTTTACTCCAAAGCGGATCCCACAGTTTTTAGGAACGTGGTCGGGACTTCTGTGTCGTCCCTTTTAAGAGTCATAGTCTAGTTTTTGTTTAATTGTCATTCAAACAGTGACAGCGCTACATGCTGAAAATTGGCCTGGTCAGGAAGGGGGTTTAAGTGCCCAGTAAGCAACTGGTTAAGTTAAAAATAAAACAATAACATGAATTTATCATGTGTCAGATATGGCCTTTGTTTTTGATCTGATACTGAGAATTTTCCCTGCTGTGTCTTCAGGGCTGGTGCAAGGATTTTTGACACCCTAGGCGAAACCTCATTTTGCCACCCCCTTTGGCTCCACCCCTGACTCCACCCTCTTTGCCCAGTCCATGTATACAATGGAGGTGGGGATTTTTGCATCACCTCTCTACCCTTTTCTTTAGCCGTGGTCCACAGGCCTGCACCTTTGCCCCTGGACCCGCCTCATTTTAGCAGCCTGGTGTGCTGCCAGCCATGGCTCTCCAGTGACAGGAGTGATCGATACAGACCAGTGACAGATCAACAGCGACCGGGCGCCCTGGGCGGCAGTGGCACCCTAGGCGGCCGCCTACTCTGCCTAGTGGTAGAGCCGGCCCTGTGTGTCTTTGTTATAACTGTTTTCAGATGTACTTTTTTTACAGACATTTTCCAAGGTCCACTGCTGGCGCTTAGTAGATATTTCACTAGAAACATTTACAAAAATGAAATAAGAGCAATTCTGCACTATCATAACCTTCAGATACAAGTGGAGTCTGGTGCTCTCCTGAGCTTGCCAGATCTTGTTGCTCAACATAGACTTTAGTACCTGAAATCTAAGTGCATTCAATTTGTAGATAGGTAGTATTGATCTACATTTCACAAAATGTATTGTGAAATGTACTGGGGTGAAGGTTTTAAACATTTTGGTAAGTTTTGTGGAGTAATCTGAAAACAATAGCACTTTGTGGCCATCTGCCACTGGTTACATTGGGTTTTATACAATCTCAGAATCTCTATTCTGTCTTGAAAATCTAGATAGCAAATTATCACAAGCCGTGGCCACTCATTTCAAGTGTAGCAGTTCCAGTCAGTGAGCCCTTTCCATTTTAAACTGTCCAGGCCCAATGTCACACTGAGGTTGTTGCACCTAGATCTATTTCCTGAGTTGTCACCATTTCTGCATGATTGCAATGTTTTACATTGTGCTTATGTTTTAGTTAGGCAGTCATCTATTGTGCTAACTCTTCTCTTCGGCTCTCGTAGCTGCTTAGTGTGTTTGATCAGTTCATTCTTTATTGGGCCAGCTTTTGGGCAGGGCCTCTTTCACCCCAGAACATAGAGGTACCTTTCGTCCTGAATGCACGCATCAATTCCCGGTACCAGGCGGTTCATGTACAAATCAAACATTATGGTGGTACCCCAGCCTAGAGATGAGCCATACACAATGTGCAGTAGTTAAATGTACAGAGCTCCTCTCTAAAACCTACTGTCCCATGTTACTCCACACCTTGCTGTCAAGTGGTTGCATTTAAGAGGAGACACTGCTGAGCCTTTGCCCACTCCACCAGTCCAGCGCACCCCCTCCACTCCACTCCTGGCAATGGAATTGGGTACCTGAGAGCACTAGCGCGGACCCCATACTCCTACACTCTCCCGCACCATGTGGCCAGGCACACAAGGTCTCCTCACCGTTGCCTTAGCCCCGGTACCCCAAAATGCATGAAGATAAAAACTTTAGAACCACTTTAAATGCTTGTTTAGCCTAGAGTGATTGGAATAAGGTGATTCACTTACCATATTTTTCATCCCACAAGTTTCCTTCTTGCTGTACCACCCGTCCTCGCAAATCCTTTTTCACTGCTTAACCAGTTGCAGCTCTATGACATCATCATGCTCAATCTATGGGTTGAACTGGCTGGACTTCTCTTTTTTTTCAACCAGACTAACTATGTAACTAAGTAACAATGTAGCACCAACACAATGGGCCACCCACATCAAGGAAGCGCCATTGAATGGAAAAGAGTGCAAAATGCTGAGGGAAGGAGGAATGAGGCAAGTATTGCTGCTTATTCCTATCCTCCTAGATAAAAGGAACATATGGGAGCCCACCCTTACACTCACAACAGAGGAAAGAGGAATTAACAAATGAGTCATTCTTTAGTTATTGATCACTTTAGATATCATAGCAGCGGTAAATTCAAATAAACTTTCACTCCCCCTTCTCTCATCTACATCTGATCTCCATACTGTCTCTTCAGCAATCTATATATTAACCATTCACCTCCCTTATCCTGCACATCTGCACAATAACCCCATCATCTCTATCCATAGGTATGCGCGCGGGGGGGGGGTGGGTTTCTGTGCCTGGGCACACCCTAATCACCCCAGGCACCATTGTCATTCAGTGTACAGAAGTGTGCAAGCCGCGAGGGAAGGGAGACCCACTGTGCCTCATCACATACAACACACCCGAGTAATCCATTGTATTTTATCTGCAGCACTAGATCTGATGCATCATCTCTATCAGCCCCCTCTCTCTCTTTCTCAACCCCTCTATTCCGCCCCTTCTCTCTCTCATCCCCCTCCTTCTCTCTCACCACCCCTTCTCTTTCTCTCCCTCTCACCCCCTCTCTCTCACTCTTACCCTTCTCAATCCCACCCCATCTCTTTCTCCACCTCTCTTTCCCCTGCCCTTTCTCTCTCTCTCCCTCCCTCCCCCTCTCTCTCCCCCCCTCTCTCCCCCCTCTTCCACCTCCCACTTTCTCCCTCTGACCGGCTCTGCCATAAGATGTAAAATGTACTGCATTGAATAATTCAGAATGTTTGTTTACATTTATTTAAAAGAGTGTATGCGTGTGTGTGTGTGTGTGTGTGTGTATATGCAGCATCTCACAAAAGTGAGTACACCTCTCACATTTTTGTAAATATTTTATTATATCTTTTCATGTGACAACACTGAAGAAATGACACTTTGCTACAATGTAAAGTAGTGAGTGTACAGCTTGTATAACAGTGTAAATTTGCTGTCCCCTCAAAATAACTCAACACACAGCCATTAATGTCTAAACCGTTGGCAACAAAAGTGAGTACACCCCTAAGTGAAAATGTCCAAATTGGGCCAAAAGTGTCAATATTTTATGTGGCCACCATTATTTTCCAGCACTGCCTTAACCCTCTTGGGCATGGAGTTCACCAGAGCTTCACAGGTTGCCACTGGAATCCTCTTCCACTCCTCCATGATAACATCACAGAGCTGGTGGATGTTAGAGACCTTGCGCTCCTCCACCTTCCATTTTAGGATGCCCCACAGATGCTCAATAGGGTTTAGGTCTGGATACATGCTTGGTCAGTTCATCATCTTTACCCTCAGCTTCTTTAGCGAGGCAGTAGTTGTCTTGGGGGTGTGTTTGGGGTTGTTATCATGTTGGAATACTGCACTGCAGCCCAGTCTCCGAAGGGAGGGGATCATGCTCTGCTTCAGTATGTCACAGTACATGTTGGCATTCATGGTTCCCTCAATGAACTGTAGCTCCCCAGTGCCGGCAGCACTCATGCAGCCCCAGACCATGACACTCCCACCACCATGCTTGACTGTAGGCAAGACACACTTGTCTTTGTACTCCTCACCTGGTTGCCACCACAGACGCTTGACACCATCTAAACCAAATAAGTTTATCTTGGTCTCATCAGACCACAGGACATGGTTCCAGTAATCCATGTCCTTAGTCTGCTTGTCTTCAGCAAATTGTTTGTGGGCTTTCTTGTGCATCATCTTTAGAAGAGGCTTCCTTCTGGGACAACAGCCATGCAGACCAATTTGATGCAGTGTACAACGTATGGTCTGAGCACTGACAGGCTGACCCACCACCCCTTCAACCTCTGCAGCAATGCTGGCAGCACTCATATGTCTATTTCCCAAAGACAACCTCTGGATATGATGCTGAGCACATGCACTCAACTTCTTTGGTCGATCATGGCAAGGCCTGTTCTGAGTGAAACCTGTCCTGTTAAAATCGCTGTATGGTCTTGGCCACTGTGCTGCAGCTCAGTTTCAGGGTCTTGGCAAACTTCTTATAGCCTAGGCCATCTTTATGTACAGCAACAATTTTTTTTTTTCAGAGAGTTCTTTGCCATGAGGTGCCATGTTGAACTTCCAGTAACCAGTATAAGAGTAAGAGCGATAACACCAAATTTAACACACCTGCTCCCCATTCACACCTGAGACCTTGTAAGACTAACGAGTCACATGACACCGGGAGGGAAAATAGCTAATTGGGCCCAATTTGGACATTTTCACTTAGGGGTGTACTCACTTTTGTCGCCAGCTGTTTAGACATTATTTGCTGTGTGTTGAGTTACTTTGAGGGGACAGCAAATTTACACTGTTATACAAGCTGTACACTCACTAGTTTACATTGTAGCAAAGTGTAACTTCTTCAGTGTTGTCGCATGAAAAGATATAATAAAATATTTACAAAAATGTGAGGGGTGTACTCACTGCCAAACGGTTTATGTGCGGGTTGCCCACAGTTTCCCTTAGATTTCTATTGTGTCCCATGTTTTTGGCATGTTTTCTGAAAGCACACCGAAAGTCCTGAATGCTGCATCTTTGGTGCACTTTCAGAAAATGCGTCAAAAATGCTGGACATGTGGAGGTCTGCCTGCTGGGTCTGGCGGGCGCTCTGGCACACACCCGGGCCTCCAGAGCGCTCATTGGATTGCTCTTATTCTATGCTAGGAAAATCATTCTCCTCCACTGGGAATCCCCATCTGCTCCAACCCTTGTACTTTGGAAAAAAATAATTAATGTTAACTTACCATTACACAAGCATGAAATTACCAATTGTCAGCGCAGATACTATAGTAACAACCAAAACTGTAAATAAATACACAGACCGAACAGGGGATGAGGATCCCCTACAAATGCATGGATGTATGGTAATGGCTACTTATCTAATACAATGGGAGGGATCAAGTCCAGATAAGTTCACACCAAGGCTGCGCTGGCCAGAAGTAGAAAGGCTTCTGAAGAGACAAAAAGGAGAAGGCAGGCGCGCCTCTAAGTGTAAACCGTAAATTTTTATTATAACAAGAAGTGCAAAGGTACTCACAAAGGTAGTAGTGCAAACGCGTTGCAAACGCGTTGCAAACGCGTTGCAGTGTCAGCCACTGCCGGCTTAGTGTCCATAAAGTTTGTTGCTGTCACAAAGGAAAGAGTGAAGGCTGTCTCCAGAGTATGCAAGGAAAGAACGGTGGTTTCCGGCACTTCCTGGTCTTCGTCTGGAGGAGCGTGTCGTCACTTTCGGTTCCGGTGGGCAACGTCCAGCGATGCATTGTCGGGGACTCCGCCCCTTCCTCAGGCCGTGTATGTACAGATACACGGCCTGAGGAAGGGGCGGAGTCCCCGACACCGCGTCGCCGGACGTTGCCCACCGTTCTTTCCTTGCATACTCTGGAGACAGCCTTCACTCTTTCCTTTGTGACAGCAACAAACGTTATGGACACTAAGCCCACAGTGGCTGACACTGCAACACAATTTTCACTACTACCTTTGTGAGTACCTTTGCACTTCTTGTTATAATAAAAATTTACGGTTTACACTTAGAGGCGTGCCTGCATTCTCCTTTTTTTTTTTTACCATTATACAAGGCCACTTACTTGGTGAGAGGATGCCCCAAAAAATTCCACAGGGTTTGGGACATTTGGGCTGAGGACCTATCTACCAATTCTGGTCCAGAATCTTCTAACTAGTCTAATATAAAGCAGGGGTCTTGATAAGTGAGAGTGAATAGTAAAACCAATGCCCATTCCATTGACTTAGCAAAGGGGTCTACCACCTAAACAATGGCCTGATAGGATTCAGGGATGGCTGATACCTATATTATTCTGACAATTTAAGTGACTACTGGAGCGAAGAGTTAGAATTGAGGTTGATGTTAGACTTTATTGTGATGTGTTAATCCAAGCCTGGGTATGCCTGATAGGCTCTGTTTTGTAATTAAAGAGAAAATCAATAAAAATAATTTTAAAAAAATAAAAAAAATAAATGCTGGACATAATAGAAGTCTAGGGAAACAGTGGGTATCCTGCACAAAACAAAAACAAAAACTCCTGCGCTCGGATCCAACAACCCAAAATCAGTCAATTATAGGACATATGGATAATAAGGAAAATTTGCACTGAAAGCCACAATGCACTCAAAGGTCTAGCTGCCCTCCTCAGGACCATGGGTATCCAAATGGTAGCAGGGAAGAAAACACAAGAGAGGGGCACACTGGCCTAGTGCAATACCATTAAACCGTTTATTAAAACAATAAGATAAAATATATATACTCACAAAAGGAGCAATAAAAAGGCATTACGATAAACCCTGC
Source organism: Glandirana rugosa (assembly GCA_018402905.1). NCBI lineage: Eukaryota > Metazoa > Chordata > Amphibia > Anura > Ranidae > Glandirana > Glandirana rugosa. The sequence continues at coordinate 687,990 of BLSH010460227.1, read as the reverse complement.
AAATATTGCCTCCAATGGATAAATCACTCGTCACCACAATAAAGGGACCAGGTGGCGTCCGTATGGTCAGGCTATCCATAAGGACGCCACCTGGTCCCTCTATTGTGGTGACGACTGATTTATCCATTGGAGGCAATATTTGCATGGTTTATTGTGATGCCTTTTTATTGCTCCTTTTGTGAGTATATATATTTTATCTTATTGTTTTAATAAACGGTTTAATGGTATTGCACTGGGCCAATGGGCCCCTCTCTTGTGTTTTCTTCCCTAGTATCCTGCACAAAAACCAGGGGTACATTGCTCTACCCTCACGCTGCAGTTTTGGCAGTGTGGAACAGTACTGGAAACTGGTAAATAGCCTAGTAATGAAGGGGAAATACAGGCAGGTACTCAAGTGGTTAAAGCGGTTGTCTACCCAAGGGAAAAAAAAACAATAACCTGCAAAGCAAAGGCATAATGAGCTAGTATGCACCACATATGAAATACTCACCTTAGAACAAAGCTCCCGCAGGGCTGCCCAGTCCCTGCAGAGGGAGCGGACATCTCCGCAGTGTGGCTTCTTTCGGGTTCGCGGCTCCAGCGTTGGAGCCCGTCTTTCTGGCGGACTTCCCGGCAGACGCCGGGCCTTTGCCGGGCCATCACTGTGCATGCGCCGTGACGTCAGTGGCTGCATTGCAAGTGAAAAATCTCCTAAACCGTATAGGTTTAGGAGATATTCTTTTTACCTACAGGTAAGCCTTATTATAGGCTTACCTGTAGGTAAGAAACACTTTTTTGGGTAGACAACCGCTTTAATGTTCAAGCGCTTCCAAAAACAGAAATATCAGTTAGATTGGCTTTTTAAATTATCCAGTTATAGCAAAAATCCTAAGGCGAAGTCCTAAGTGTAAACCTTTTCAGGCTAACTGATGTAGCAACAGTGGTATCAGTGTTAGGTGTAGGACCTGCATCATGAAAAGGCACTAGGCTGCAATGCCTACCCATCATTAATTATATCCTCCCCCTACACCTCCTGAATATAGCATTTTCAATTATTCATTTCACAGTATGGGTGCTCACTCATTCAAGTTATGATCCACCCAATGGTCAATGGTCTAGCTTTTCCCTAGGGATCCAACTCTGATTTAGGAATTTCCCAACTATTAAATAATAACTGTACTTTTAAAACACATTAACTCTTTTGATATATCTTGGTCATTGTCTGGCTCTGCCGTGGAGGTTCAGCTATAGCTCTGATTCGGGAATGTTCCAATACTTCCCAACCATTAAAGAATAACTTTGAAACACAGTAGTTATTTTCATACAATATATCCTGTTACAATTCCCTCCACTCCATTGTATAATGCGAGCTGTACCCTGGAGGTCCCGCTGTAACTTTGATTCAAGAATGCTCCCTTCCCAACCATTAAAGGATAACTACTTTGAAAGCACAATCATTCTCTTAATATATCATGAGATACCAAGAAACATTGCAAATATAATCTCTTACATCTGCCTTTTCTCTTCTCATGCTCTTAATGCTGTCATCACAGGTCCCAGAGCACTTGCTCTTGGCACTGGAAGTGCTGTTGGTTCAAAGTGTGGCACTCCCAGCACTGAACACAAGAGAAAATTCTAAACTTATCTACAGTCAAAAACTTTTGGAGGAGGCTTAGATTTCATCCTCTGTCCAAAAAATAATAGCAAAGTGAAGAGAAATCTAAAATGTTATGAGGTAAAATCATCCAATGGGAAAAAGTCTTGCTTTGGAGAGATCTCTTATTTTCTGTCAAATCTCTGGGACTGGTAATAAAGGGAAATCTCCAAAGAGAGAGCTCTTTGCTCCTCCACAGCCAGCATACTGTCAACAAACAGGGGTAGTGGTGAAGTTACTGCCCTGGTAACATGACAGTGCTCAGGACTAGTGATTTGCTCCTAGAAACTGACACTGCCCCAGGGGGTAAGGTCACAGGCTTCCCTATACCTAGAATTTTTAGGCATTATCCCCAACTGCTGTGGAGTAAGAAACAATGAGAGCACAGGCAAGGTCAATACATAGTTACATAGTTTGTGAGGTTGAAAAAAGACATAAGTCAAGTCCAACCTGTGTGTGTGCGCTTTTGTATCAATATTATATTGTATATCCCTGTACATTGCGGTCATTTAGGTGCCTATCCAATCGTTTTTTGAAATGATCTATGCTCCCTGCTGAAACCACTGCTTGTGGAAGAGAATTCCACATCATCACTGCTCTTAGTAAATAACCCTCTACGCAGTCTAAGGTTAAACCGCCTTTCTTCTAATTTTAGTGAATGGCCACATGTCTTTTTATATTCCCTTGCATGGAAAAGTTTTATCCCCATTGTGGGGTCACCACTGTATTTGTACATTGAAATCATATCCCCTCTCAAGCTTCTCTTCTCCAGAGAGAATAAGTTCAGTACTCATAATCTTTCCTCATAACTAAGGTCCTCCAGTCCTTAACCACTTGCCGACCGCCGATCGGCATCTGACGGCGGCAAAGTGGCTCGTTCCCGTAAAATCGCCGTCATACGATGGCGGCTGCAGGAACGAGTTTAGTGAGCGCGCGCGCGCTGCCGGAGGCGCGCCCGCGCGCTCACTGTGTCCAGGGGGGCCAGGGAGCGGGTGCGGCGGCTTCGATTGCCGCCGGCTACCCGCGATGGCCCCCCCGGAGCGAGTGAGCGGAGGTCCGTGTATGCAAACACGGACCTCCGCTCTGTGTGAGGGGGAAGGGCTGTGATCACAGCCTTCCTTTACGTGAAGGCTGTGACCACTTCCCTTCCCCAGCTAGGCAAGCCCCCATACAGTTAGAACACGCCCAGGGAACATAGTTAACCCTTAGCGCGCCCCCTGCAGGTTAACCCCTTCACTGCCAATGGCATTTACACAGTAATCAGTGCATTTTTATAGCACTGATCGCTGTATAAATGCCAATGGTCCCAAAAAAGTGTCAAAATGGTCCGACATGTCCGCTGAAATATCGCAGTACCGCAAAAAATCGCAGATCGCCGCCATTTTTAGTAAAAAATAAAAAAAAATTAAAAACCCCAAAAATGAATTCTCATCATCCGTAAACGCGACCACTTTTGCGCAAACCAATCAATAAACGCCGATTGCGATTTTTTTTTATCGCAAATATGAGGAAGAATATAAATCGGCCAAAAACGGTGAAAAAAAATGTATTTTTATATTTTTTTTTTGGATTTGTATTTTAGGAAAAAGTAAGAAATTTGGGTTTTTTTGCAAAATTGTCGCTCTTCTTTTGTTTATAGCGGCGATCAGAAATGACGCAGCGGTGATCAAATACCACCAAAAGAAAGCTCTATTTGTGGGAAAAAAAGGACGCAAATTTCGTTTGGGTACAACGCCGCACGACCGCGCAATTGTCAGTTAAAGCGACGCAGCACTGAATCGCAAAAAGGGCTCCGGTCCTAAAGCTGGAAATCCTTCCGGGCTGAAGTGGTTAATCAGCTTTGTTGCCCTTCTTTGGACCCTCTCCAGTTCCAGCACATCCCTCCTGAGGACTGGTGACCAGAATTGTAAGGCATATTCCAGGTGCGGCCGGACCAGAGTTTTGTATAGTGGGAGAATTATTGTTTTATCTCTGGAATTAATCCCCTTTTTCATCTACTCCTAGGTCCTTTTCCATCCTAGATTCCCCCAGAAGCTCTCCCCCTAGTGAGTAGTTTGCATTCATATTTTTGGCACCCAAGTGCATTATTTTAAATTTCTCTACATTAAACCTCATTTGCCATGTAGTTGCCCACCCCATTAATTTGTCCAAACCTTCTTGCAAGGTTTTCGCACCCTGCAGAGAAATTATTGCCTAGCATAACGTAGTATCATCATCAAATACGGAGATTGGGCTGTTTATCCCACTCTCCAGATCGTTTATGAATAGATTAAATAGGATTGATCCCAGGAGAGAACCCTGGGGGACCCCACTCTCCACACCGGACCACTCTGAGTACTCCCCATTTATCACTACCCTCTGGACTTGCTCCTGTAGCCAGTTTTCAATCCATGTACTCACCCTTTGGTCCATGCTGACAGACCTTAGTTTGTACAGTAAACGTTTGTGGGGAACTGTATCGAATGCCTTTGCAAAATCCATTTTGGTGGCAATGCCGGCGCATACGCGCACAGGCGCACGCAAACAGGCATGCGTGCAAACGCACACGGACGCGCGCCCACGCATGGACATTCCAATTGCCACGGATGGTTCCTAACATTGCCCCCCCCCCAAGGGGCAGCCTCCGGGTGCCCAAACGGGCCCTCTTGGCCGGATGTCTTCTCTAGAATGACCTAATTAGCTCTCTGGCATGCAAGTTGTTCTCTGGCTACCAAGAGCTTTCTTCAGGCCCATAGCCCTTCCACTTCACCGGGAACTGAATGATGCCCCCTCTCTTCCTGCAGTCGAGGATGGCCTCCAGCTCGAACTCCTCCTCTCCGTCCACTAATACCAGTTCTGGTGGGGCTGTATTGCGCTCAGGGAAGAGCTCCTTGACCACTGGCTTAAGCAGGTTCGCATGGAAAACTGGGTGGTAGGTCCAGCTCAAATGCCACCTTGCTGATTTTTCTTTTTACTGGGAAAGGTCCAATGTACTTTGGCCCTAGTTTTCTGGAGGGGCAGGACAGTCTCAGGTTTTTTGTTGACAATCAGACCCGTTGGCCAGGTTGCAGTTCTAATTCTCCTCATCTCCCTTTGTCAAAATTTCTCTTGCTGAGAGCCTGAGTCTGAGCGTTTCCTGTAACAGTTTGCTGTTTATTTCTAGGAACTGGGTGACTTCCAGTACGGCAGGTATGGTGCTTTCCCCGTTAACAGGCTAGGTAGAAAGGTAGGGTGGTAGACAAGGTTTGCCCAGAATGGGGTTGAACTGAGTTATTGTAGGCGAACTTGGCTACCAGCAACAGAGAAACCCAATCTTCCTAGGAGTACGAAGAGTAGCAATGAAGGTACTGCTCGAGGGTCTGGTTAGTCCTCTCTGTTTGGCCGTTTGACTGCGGATGATATACTGAGAAGTCCAGGTCAATTACCAGAGAAGAGCATAGGGATCTTCAGAAGTGGCATGTAAACTGCACCCCTCTGTCAGGAAGATTGCCAGCATGATTCCCCCCAGGAAAGGTACATCTGAGAATTCCTATGCTGCTGGTGCGTGTGTGCGCACATCTTGGTGCCAAAAGGGCCATTTAAACCCTGCTACCCCTCAGAGCGGGTGCTGTCTGATCTACAGTGTTACCTGTGATTACCTGCTATCTGTTACCTGCTTCTGTTTGTTGTCTGACCCGGGTTGCTTGACTTCTCTGATCTCCGCCTGCACCCGACCCCGGCTTTTCTCGACCACTCTTCTGCCTGACCTTCTGTGCCTTGCTGCCAGCCCGTTGGCGAACCTGCTTGTCCCTGACTCCGCTGCTGTGCCTGTGTCCATCCAGTCTCCTAAAGTATATTGCTCTGATACCAGCACCCTTCCAGCACATCTCCGGACCACCTGCTGACGGATACTCCTGGACTTCTACAGGCACTCATACCTCACCGTGCTCCTGCGGCCGCTGTCTCAACTCCAGCGGTCCCTCGAACCGGAGTAATAGGAGAGGCCACCCCCGACTGTCAGGATCACAACCTGGTACGTGACACCCTCGGTCCGACACTATGTTGATGGGAATTCCGTGAAGACGGACCACCTCTTTTATGAATGTCTCTGCTGTCTCAGCTGCCATGGGGGTGCCCTTCATGGGTATGAAACGGACCATTTTTGTGAGGCGATCCACCATTTCAAGAATAGTACTGAAGCCTGCAGATGGAGGCAGCTCAACTATAAATTCCATTGAGATCTGGGACCAAGGTCGTTTTGGAATGGGCAGTGGATTAAGTAGACCCCAGGCTTTGGAACTCTCAGTTTTGTTCTTGGCACAGACAGGACAATCACTCACATAGTCTCTGCAGTCCTTGTTCAGGCGAGGCTACCAGAACGAGTGGGATAGCAGCTCTGCCGTCTTGCGACCCCCGAAGAGCCCAGCTAATTTGAGGTCATGGCAGAGTTCAAGTGCTGTTAGGCGCAGTTCCTGCGGAATGAAGAGTCGGTTACCTGACCACCACAGCCCGTCTTTTAATGTGAGTCCAGAGTCCGGTGGCACGGTGAGACCGGCTAAGGATCGCCTGATCCGGGTAAGGAGGTCTTCTTGGGTCAACAGGAAGCTATTGGCAGGTAGGATGGTGTTTGGAGGGAAAGGGTTCTCTGAGTCATGAAACATCCTGGACAAGGCATCCGGCTTCACATTCTTGGACCCGAATAAAGTAACACCCCCTTGTTTGTGGAACTTTAAAGGTGGTGGCACAGAACACACTTGAAAATCTAGTTTGTCTGAACAGGCATATTTATTGCACATAAATCCATTATTAAAATTGCATACAGAAAGAGAAAGAAGCATATGTGTATATCACTGTATCATCTGTTAAGAACACATAGACGGTAACAACTTGTTTGGCACCAGCCATTGGCTATATCTATATGGAAAAAAGTCACATTCCACACTCCTACACAAAGGGAAAGAGCCCGCCGTGTTTCAGGTTCAAGCCTTTCATCAGGGGCTTAATTGTAGAACGTGTTTACTCAAAATGATCTGCTTATGTTTATTAAGATTAAATGTGATCCGGTGTATAACCAATAAACACTTCTAAAAATAAAGTTACTAGCGCTATTACTGTGCAAAAAACGCTAATATCGTATGTGCAAGTGCAATTGGGTGTCCAATGGGACTAATGTATTATATAACGTAACATATAACGTGACCTATGTTAAATAGTATAGACCATAAATAACTAATGAATCTTGTTTGCTGTATGTTACTAGCATCTGTGTATAAATAAATAGATAAAAAGGTATTGCAGTGAAATTAATATCTCTCCCAGTTCAAAGAATACAGTGGATATAAGGAGATATATTATATTTCTTAGAAAATGTCCATAGAAACGCAGTCTTCAATGAGTGTCAAGTTCCTTGTCAAGTAATCATGGAAAAAACATTTCTTTAATGTCTGATTTGTTCATCTGTGTTCACACCAAAATTGATATAACAATTTTTGAAAGAAGGTGCTGGTGGTGCAATCCGTGCTCCCCTAAGGAAATACACTTACTAGAAGTAGCTCCCCTCTAGGGGGTGTTGAGCCTTTACAGCAACCCCGCTGTGCTGGGGTATGGGTCTTTTCCTGGATGTCTGTTCCTTCTCAGACGGTAGTCCCCACCAGGGGATGCTGTGTCTCCGCTCCGGCTCTGCTGCAGCCAGAGTGTGGATCCCCTTTGTGAGACCGCTCCGCCCCTCTTCTCTGAATGGAAGTTGTATGTAGAAACAGAAAGTACAGCCCGTAGTGCACTAACATTTAAAATTGTGTTTATTTTCGAAAATAAAATAAACTGATAGTGCCATACAATGACAATGGTAGGCTTCAAACATATAAAAAGGCGGAAGTCTGTGATCGCGGTGCATTCCACGAGTGATAGGGAAGTGACGCGATGACATTTAGAAGCTCTGTCTTATGCGTTTCATCATACTGACGTCATGTATTATTTGTAAAGTGGGAGTGCTGATGGTGACCAGTATTTTTGAATGCCTTCTCCTTTGCTTTTATAAGCATTTTTACGTTGGAGTTAAGCCACCCAAGTTAAACCAGCAAATAAACTGCAAAAAAGACATGCATGGACTGTTTCCTGAGTTGAGTGACTATGAATTACAGTGTGCCTGGATGCCACGTGCCTTACAGTAGGGTGACCAGACATCCCAGGTTTCAGGGGACAGTCCCCGGATTGAGGACACTGTCCCCAGACCAAATCTGTCCCTGGTTTTGTCCCCTGATTGGATTTGAACAGGGGCCCAAGCCATTTCAAAGACAGTCAGTGCAGAATTTAAAAAAAAATCTGAATTACACACCCCACTCTGCTGCTCCTACTAGCTTGGGGGGGGTGTAATTCCCGCTCGCAAGTGCTTGTGCCTTGGCTCAAGTCCCGGCCAGCCGCCTGCCTATCTCCTTGCCTTCCCCAGCAGAGTAATCTTCCTCTGCTCAGTTCCGTTCCCCACCCAGTAGCAGCCGGGGCCTGAAGTGAGGCTGTGAGCTGGGCAGTGGTCGTGACGGGCAGAGAAAGGCAGCTGAGCTCAGCTGATCGTGTCCAGCAGCAGGCACAGAGGGGAAGCGCATCTGATCGTGGGGCTGCCAGTGCCTTCAAGGCGTCAACACTGGTGTGCTTTGGGTGTCTGTGAATAGACTACATTGCGCTGTGTCTGTCTCTCTGGCATAATGGATGGTATCATAACTCACAGGCAGCAGGCATTCTATCATGGCTCTGGCTGGCATTGCACTGCCAAAGTGTGTCACATAACATGGCTGCTGGGACAGGGATCTCTGCCTTCCCTTAGTAAAAGCAACCTCCCCCACAAAGAGAAAACACTTGTTAGGCACACATTTAACCCTTTGATTGCCCTAGATGTTAACCACTTCCCAGCCAGTGTCATTAGTACAGTGACAGTGTATATTTTTAGCACTAATCACTTTATTAGTGTGACTGGTTCCCATAACGTGTCCGATTTGTCCAGCGCAATATCGTAGTCCCGCTATAAGTCGCTGATTGCCACCATTACTAGTAAAAATAAAATATGTCCCCGGATTTCATTTTAAGAATCTGGTCACCTTACCTTACAGGGATTGGAACTTGGGATGGTACAGCCAGCTTAATTTTGGATATGTGCTACAGGTAAAGAAACTCAGCAACCTGATGAGTAAGCACTTTTCGCTGGGAAACTTGGTCAGCATTTGATTGAGACCCAGTTGTTGCGTTATGCTGTGATTTAAATAAAGAAAACACATCTAATTTAGCAAGATATTCCCAGAGCCTATTTTTTTACTCTCTTTGGTAAATGACTTTGGCAAAGCTGAGAATTCTGTTAGCAGTACTGTGTGGCTGGGGCACAGCTTCCCTGGTGGCAGCAGATTATATATTTATTTAGTAAGATAAACATATAAAAGGTGCAGGGCTATAAAAACACTCACATAACACAGTGAATATATAAACAGATATAAAAAATCAAGTAAACATCATTCATTAAATTAAAATGTGTAAATAGTTAACTCGTGAATGTTTCAAATCTATTATGCACCCTTCTGTATCGTTTTTCATGATGGTATTACTCATCTAAATCTGTAAAATCTTCCAGATGTGATCAAAGGTGTCCAAACAAAATAAAAGTATCATGTATATCATTGTGAACCCCCTCCACCTGGCACTCCACACTTAACTGGACTAGAACTGACCTTCTGAAACAGCACCCTAATAATGATTAGAAAGCTCAGACACAATCAGTATGTTCCCCTATTGCAACTAAACTCCAAGAAACAAACTTTTTTCCTTGCAGTGGGGCTGCGCCCACACTGCGTGGGTTAACTGCTTGTTTCTGTCTAGGGGATTTGGTTAACCACTTCAGCCCCAGAAGGATTTACCCCCTTCCTGACCAGAGCACTTTTGCCATTGCCACTGCATCACTTTAACTGACAATTGCACGCTTGTGCGACGTTGTACCCAAATAAAATCGATGTCCTTTTTTCCCCACAAATAGAGCTTTCTTTTGGCGGTATTTGATCACCTCTGTGTTTTTAATTTTTTTGCGCGATAAACAAAAAAGAGCGACAATTTTGAAAAAAGAAAACAATATTTTTTACTTTTTGCTATAACACATAGCCAAAAAAAAATATATTAAAAAAATGTATTCATCAGTTTAGGCCAAAATGTATTCTTCTACATATTTTTGGTAAATAAAATCATAAAAAGCGTTTATTGATTGGTTTTCGCAAAAGTTATTGCGTCTAAAAACTATGAGATTGATTTATG